>JAQFYC010001277.1:0-36736 GCA_034694165.1 Tomocerus mixtus | reverse complement strand
AAGGATATTTATTACAATTGTGCAACATTGCACTCACTCGGGCGGGCTGTATATAGTGGCTTGGCAGTTTTTAACATGCTATGTAACTCCATGTAAGCTATTTGATCTAAAGCAAAATATTACCTACACAAGGCTATAATGCTATGTGATACTATGATTCTGTCTTGCTTACAAACAGATCAATAATTTAGATTAGATTTACAATCAAAGCTCAAAGTGGTTTTAGTGAGCTACTAAGTACACTCTGTTTGCGTGTATACGAAATAATACGATTTTGATTCAAAGCTTATAGCAATTCCATCATCATACTTGCTCAGTAGCAAAAATATTTCAATTAAAAGTATTTTTTCGTTTTGATTGCTACGTTAATACTAACAGTGTAGCCTGGTACACTTGTAGTACATATAGAAGTAGACGACCACAAAACGAGACTTTTTACTTAGGTAGCAGTACTTATTTTTAAGTAATTATATCAGTTCAATACTTTAAGCTAACGATTATATAATCCTAAGCGCATATAAATTGTTATGTAAAATAATCTGTCTAAGCAAGTACGCAAAATAATTATAAAGATATGAATTGAAGTCCAAGTTGAAGTTTACTAACCTCCCTTTGACTTTTCTTTCCCACACATCGGTAAACCCATTCCAATGAAAAATTTGAACGTGGATAAAATTAATTATTCCACATCAGTAAGCAAATTAAGCTCCTTACAAGTGTAAAGGTTAAATCTTGTTAATTGATAATTCTATACCATTAATTCATAAACGATTAATAATAATTTGAACCTACAATATGTACAATGGAATTTGTATGTAATTCGGCTGAAATGTACTCTGTTTCAATTTCAAATTATACACTTGAACTACAGCGATGCTAACTAAAACTGAGACACCTCTCTGACAACATTACGATATTCAATGTGTGATCCATATCAGATGCTGAAAACTTCTGGCAATTTGCGTGGTACAAATGCACCGTTTATCATGGACTACTATGCTTATAAATTATAAAGGAACATAATTGTCGTATTACAAAATGGAGAGTAAATATTTTGATCAAATGATTGCTTAGTAGATGAAAGGGTTAAGGAGAGCTGTTAATAAGAATGTTAATTTTTTTACTTTGTATTTTAATACCTAAGCGAGTTTGTCATAATGAGTGATTTTATCCTAAAGGTATGGTTCACACTTAAGTTCACATGATTTTATAGCAGAACAGGACAAAGTAATAAATCACGTCAGTGAGTGTTTACTTTTATTCGTCTAATGCTAAGTATTGTTGACTTTCTCAGAAAATGAATGCACGGGAGCAGAAATGTTTTCAATCACCTACCAAAAGGCTTTATTCATCAATTTTATTATAATATGTACGTTACACTATCACATTATAATGTATAAGGTAGACTTAACACGTCAAATTAATAAACTCAGCAGAGTAATTCGATTGCGATAATTCATAAATGTCTTATATTTTCAAAACCAATATCATTGTACAGATAACGAATCGTTCTTGAAATAGCTTTATCTGTAATTAGGCTTTACATTACTTATTACTGCGAGGACAATCTAACACTTTGTCACTAGGAACCATCTAACGTCGAAAGGCTCCTTAACTTATCTAAATGGAACATAATTATTTAACTATGAATTTTTCATTCAATGAGTTAGCAGTCTATTTAGTGTTTGCTATTTTTATAGTACCAACTATTTATATTTTTATAACATGTAGGTGTATTTTAATCTATTATAGTAAATATATATTCTTTAACAACAGTGCGTCATGAGATTTTATGTCATTTGACATTTTTTACTACAAAAACGTTCACGATGAAGTATACTCGGTTAGTTTCAGAGCACATACTCAAATGAAATGAACCGAGTGCACAACAGTTACATAGCATCATTTCAATAGATACCTAACCTACCTAATCGAAAATCATACCAGTGCAGCAGGTGTTTAAACGTACTAAATTATAATCTAGGTTTCAGTATTATCAAATCAGATACATTCCACCACTTCTACTACCTAACACTTATAAAGGAAACGTCGTACTTAAATTTCATCCACACGTCCATAACTTCATCATAATTGATTTTGCATACAATTTACAAATTATTTTGTAATAATAATAATATTTATCACTCAAATTCTTTATAAAATAACTAGGAATTTTTATTACATATATGTAATAGCATATGTAATGGCTATAATTAAACTATAACTAATCATTACAAGTCAACAAACGTATTGTGTATCAGGCTTAACATACAGTAAATATGTCCACAATGGGAACTTTCTAGTTTCATACTTTCATAGTATTTACGGTGCATAACTATACTAGAACACCATTGTCATGTAAAATACCACAAAATAATCAAAAAATTAGAGAATCTTTATAACAATACCTATAACCAAACTCGGGGTTAGAAAAATTCAAAAATTGGTTCTTACGCTTATGGAATTATTATACTCACAAACAACCCTAATAACAAATATTATTCATGACGCAAATATCCGCCATATTTTTTCTTACAGACTCGTTGAACATGTAAAATGAGGTCTCGTAGTACATTGTCCCATTTCACACGTTCCGTAGACTCAAGTTCCCTGTAAAAAGAAATTGTATGAATAATTACTGATTGATAACCATGTTCCAGGTTTCTAGGTAAAATTTACTGTGAAAATGAAGATTAATTGTTGACAAGTTTTGAAACTCACCTGTGAATCATTCGTATAAGAACTTGGGCTTGGCTTACCCAGCCCTGAGAAAGCAAAGCATCAAAGTAAAGAGTTAAGTTTTGAACATCTTCATCGGTAGGTTCTTCGATTTCCTGCAGCCCTTCCCGAATTTTTTTCCTAATTTCCTCTACATCAGTTTCCCCACAAAGGGATGGCACTGTAACTGGTGTAGCTGGGCATAAAGGCTTAGACGGATAAGAGCTATTCCAAAAGCAATTCCAATCGACAGGATTCTTGGCTGTAAAATTGTAAGATATCACACTTAAAATTTGAAACTCATTGTAAAAGTGATCAAGGTGTCCACATTGAAAATGCTGCTAGTACGTGAAATAGGTGAAGTAGGGGACCGGGCTTTCGTTAAATGCGACGGTAATCTAGTCTCACTGATTTCTAGAGCCTTTTCTTCTTCCTGCACACGCCTAATCATATTCGAATGCGGTTTCATATTCTTGGAATTTGCCATTGCAGAAGTAGAGCTGGAAGACGCTTCTGATGTTGAAGTTGGAACATTGTAAACACTTTCGCAAACCCCAAGTGGTCCCAAATTTCCATTACGTAGCTGCATATCTCTCTCCATAGCTTGCCGGCTTGAGCACGGCTGAGGATCATCGTTGGAATTATGACTAGGGTATTGTCCTTTAAGACCCTTGGCCTGTCAAAATATTCATCATAATTATTATAAATGGTTGATCATGATTTTAAATAGCAAGTAGTTATATTTTAATCATTGAAAAGGAATATTAACCTGCTGAAACTGTATAACGACTTCATTGCGAACATTAGCTGGCAGTGCACTTAAAAAACTAGGATCCAAACTTTCAATATTTTGATAAGGATTCATTTCGGCATTTACTTGGGGGTAAAAGTTGTTCCCTTGATTGTCAACATTTATGTCGTTGTCGGGATCTTCAATTCTAGTATAATCAACCTGTTCTTCATCCTCTTGCGGTGGAATACCATTGACAACATCACTGTCACCCTCTAACTGAGATTCGTCTAATTGAATGCCATATTCTCGAGCAACTTCTAAAGCCAAATATTTCGGCAATTCCTTCAATACATTTATGTCTACAGTACTAGGGTCTTGCGGATTGAGCCATTCGTTCGTTGGCAACGGTGGGGCAGTAATGGCCTTTAGTGGAGAAGTATGAGGCCTACTTACAACAACTGCATTGGAAGAAATTTGGCTATCAAGTAGGCTATACTGAGACCCTTGGTCGTTTTGAATATAACTTGATGAACTTGATGTTGATAACCCATTCGTGGAAGAAATGGAATCTTCACTTGTTGACACAGTTGCAGGTTTTAAAATTTCATCCCTATCTTCTAAATTACTTACGTCGCCTAAAATTATAGAATTGGAAGAAACGTTGGTTGCATCATTGAGTGTATCCGACGTGGATGTCGATACAGAGTTCTGATTTCCTTTAAAAGCTTTTTCTTGAGCTTTCTGGATCATTTCTTTTCCACGACTCATATTCACTAATGTCGTTTGCCTACTCTTAGGCCCCTTTCTATCAAAATCAAATTGCAAGTTGGAACATATTACTCCAATGCCCCGTAAATCACTAGCAGGAACATTTGCTCTTCGTAAAAGATTGGATAGTAAGCGGTAAATTTCAGACCAATTTCTTGTGCTTTGAAGCATACTTCCACTCCTACATAATTTAAAAAGTATAAAAGACAAATAAATTAGGTACAGAAATAAGCAAAAATCCGACATTTCAATATAACATTGTGCGATGTCGTTACCTGGTCAAACTATCGACTAGGCCGTGACCTCCGAATTTTAGGGGCTCCCCAGCTCCCTTCCTACGTACTAATAGTTTTAGTTGTAAATGCAGTGACGTGGCCATAGACTCCTCCAATCTCCGAGCAACTTCTTTACTTAGTGGAACGATAAAATCGAATAAATCTTTCTCGTGAGTAAATCGAACTCCATAATTGATGTCTACAGAAATACTTTTAGGACGTACAGCATCAAAATTCAGCTCTGACGTATAGATTCCTTGGCAAAGACTAAACATAATTACAATAAGTTAGCTTTAAATGCATAAAATCATTCGCTACAGAGTAGAACAGAATTTAATTGGCAACTGATGACATACCACACAATTCTTTCGGCAACTCTATCCCCGAGTTTAGCTTTCAACTCTAGGATGGGTACATTTAGTATATCTTTGCAAGTTTTAACTGAAAAGTTATCATTTAACATTGCATTGTTGCTATATCCTATGCCAGGGAGTTCTCGAATAGGTAAACCCCCTATGTATTCTTTTGCTTCAGCGTCTTTAAGAAAATACAACCCATCAGGTTTCGCTTTTTTAACTGCTAATTTGGCTCGCAGCTTATTGGTACCAATTCCCACAGAAGCAGGGCACTTTGTAGCATCCTAAATTTATAAAAAAATATGCCATTGAGCAGGTTTATAAAACTACAGACAGGCATAATATAGAAGTTAGTTACTTACAAATATTATTTTTCGAAAAAATATCGCCAATTCTTCAGGGGTTGAATCTGGAATTTGGTGTAATATTGGGGTAACGTCAACAACCATTTCATCTATACTCTCGGGTTCTATATTTAATGTAACCCTATAAAACAGATAATAGAGGATTTATAACAGTAGTTTAAAACATTATGTAAATAACTCGAGAAAATTATAGGGTAAGGTAACTTACGAAGCAACAGTTTGAAAAAATAATGTTGACACTCTCTTATATTCTTCAAAATCGTATGGAATGATTATGAGTGAAGGGCACATTTGTTTAGCTTGGGACACCCACATTCCGTTTCTTACGCCAAACTTGCGTGCCTCATACGATGCACAAGCAACGTCAGACTTGGAATTATTTGTCGTTCCCTTAGAATGAGAAACAATTACTGGCTTGTTAACGAGATGTGGACGAGAAAGGAGACCCACGGATGCGAAGAAGCAGTCCAAATCGATATGCATAAGAATAACTGCAAAAATTAGGAAAACAGCTCTTGCACAATGTATTTTATCTACAAGATTATGATACACCAATGTGGTACGTACTAAGAAATATCTTTGTTTGAAATGAGTTCATTTTCTAAAAACCATATTACTAACCTTGGCTGATGTCATTAACTACTGGGGATTGTTGGGTTGAAACTCGCATTTCATTTTTGAATACTTCTAAGTTGGGATAAACATGAGAAGCATTTTTCCTCATGTCGGCTACTAGTATTTGCATATGTTTTTTGTGGCTTGACAATAAATGGAGACGAGAATTTCCAAAAAAGTCTTCAATGTACCCATCTTCGGTAATAAACTTCATTTTACTTACAATGTTCCCCCTGTCAACTAACTCGTCCGGTTTTTCTTCAGCTGTTATATGAGAAATTGCATTATGGTCCCCAGTCTCAGTAGTTGAAGCAGATGAACTAGCAACAGTGCCATTGCTGCTAGAGGAATCCAGTTTACCAGAGAGAACTTCCAATGTTTTGCCCGTGTTTTGAATTTTATTAGCGGTGAGGTTGGCATCAACAACTGTTTCTTTATTGTTGTTTTCACTAGGCTGGACGTCATTACTCTTATTCGCTGTTGCATGGTCAACCCCGTTAACTACATTGTCGTGATGTGCAGAGATATTGCCATTCGTCATCGTAACGTGACCATTCATTTCCTTTTCATGGTTATTTGTTTGAGGTATAATCATTTGGGATAATGTAGCTTGGTTTTGCTCCCTGTAAATATACAGTAATATACATGTTATACATAACTCTATAATATATATACGCTGATTCTTATAGAAATGCATACTTATTGTAATCATAAAGTAGATATTTCCGATGATCCAATTTCTGGCCCTGGGCAATACTATCAGTTATCCATTCTGCTTTCACTGCTTTAGTCCCGTACAAACTAGTCACAAAATTAATAAAATTGTATTGCAATTTGAAGGAAAAAACGATTGGTGAAAGCTATTGTTATTGTTATATATTTTTAATCTCATCTCACTTTTTTATTGATCTTGACAAGCAAGAGGCAATTACGAAAGTAGTTCTGGCATTCCGGTAAGGATTGTAAACGCCACCGTGAGAAGTAAACAGCTTACGTAGTTCTGGCTCAGGTGGTTCTAAAGGACATAAAGAATTAATGATTACTAAAATAATAAATAATTGTATGCTTTCCACAGTAAACTCAAACGATAAGTTATTTTCATGTTCAATTTTTGCACTTACCGACATATCCATTTATATGAATTGAGACGCCATTAAAAATGCCAAGACCACTACTTTCGGTAACGGAGTCGTGGAATTGGTGTTCAAGTTTGGCTTTTTTGGCTGCCATGTAGCCTCCCTGTAGATTGCCAATATTGGAATTTTGGAATTAAGTAAATTACCTAAAATTCTGCAATACAAGTTGTAGTCTACAACGCAGTATATTTTTAAAATCCTTACCGATTCTTCAAATCCATTTTCTTCCCATCGTTTTCTCCCCCTTTCTTTTTCTTTAAGCTCGATTTTTTCCACCGCAACATCTGCATTTACTTTTTCGGCATCCATCATTTAATACAAAATATGAGAAGTATTCGAAAATAATGCGATCCCTTCTGGCCACTGGGACGACTATTAAGTAAGTCGCTTGCGCCCTTGCTTAACGGACCTTTGAAACCAAATATTTGGAATTTGTAAGTAACTAATGTGCTTATTTTGTATTCGTCCCTAGCCCTCGACACTCATTATTTGTCTTGTCTGTCAGCTAAAGCTGTGTTTGGAACTAATAATTGTCCAACTGCACTAGCTAATTTCATTGCTGACAAAGTTAAACAAACAAATAATCTATTTTATACAATCTATATTTTACAACGAAATGTTAAGCTTGCAATAGTACTGACCGAAAACAATTGTAGGATGCTGGTGTTTGTTGACCTCTATGGCCCTGAAATTTGCTGGAGTCTCAGTCATCAGCTCAAAAATCCATTAGAACTTTTACAATCAAGCGACTCTTGCTCCGTCACCTGTAATGGCATACAACAGATGGTAAATCTTGAGTTTTCTTAAAAGTGCATGGATAATAATAGGATTAAGCATAAAACCAGCAATTTAATTCCAAGACACAATTTGGCATTCTACATTAATTACAATATACAAGATTTAAGAATTGGAGAGGACATAAAAGGTAAGTAATTTAGTATACATGCTATATGTACATACCATTAAGGCCCCATGAAGGAGATATAAATGTTTTCCTAAAAGGGAGACAATTTTCGGCTGATGCTGATACTAATACTGTGGGCGGGTTGGCCAACCTTCAATATTTCAATGTTAACCCGAACCCCGAAGATCAAAGCGAGTCGTCCGATTTTTAATGAATATATCTTCTGGTGTTGTTCTGGTCTTCTCACCAACGACCATTAACAATTCGACTTGCTCTTCCAAACGGCAGTTATTAAAATATGTCGCCGCTTGTCAAGCCATAAACTACAATGAAAGGAAAAAGAAAAGATAATTAATGATAATGATTAATAATAATTAATCATTCATAGGAGGCAGCCAGTGGATAACAATCTGTTGTTTTTTATTTACAAGAAACTAATACGAAATTTTGAACGTGTGTAATAACAGTTGACAGTGACATGTTAACATATTTCGAAACCGTAACTGTCTACATGATTAAAACTGTCAATCGAATCGAACCTGGGAAGTGAACATTTTTTTGTTGTAGAAATTATCACTTCTATTTATAAAAGTTGAAAGTAAAGCACGTAAAATTAGGTCACGATTATAAAAGTGTTACCCTTAATGTAGCAAAACAGCTGACAGCAACACGCACGGATCGTATTTCTTTTTGATTCCAAATTATTAGTGAAAGACAACAAATCCAAAACAACAACAAAAAGTCAAGAAAGTAGCAAGCCAAAATATCCGCCAAAATAAGTAGAGAAGTTGAAGTACCTAAATCACAGAGTGAAGATTCCTTTCGCCGAATGCCGAGTCTCTAATTTGAATTTCTAGTGAAACAAATAATTTCAAATGTAAAAGAATAATTAAACTTTTAAGTGGTTTAGTGACGATAAGGATGACTCACGCACTAAATGAAAAGTGACAATAACAAATACCGAAGGAGAGACCATGGCCATAAATCGAATCTTGAGATAGCGCGGCTTCAAAGTACATTGGCGCTATTGTTACCAATTGTCGCAAATCCCGTAGCGGTCTGTTCAAATATTCTTCTTTATAGAATTTGCAACCTTGCAATTTTGCAAGGATATGATGATGATAATATTGAAATGACGGAACGGGATGTGTGCCGATTCTGCTGAAGACTGAAGAAGACGCAAAATAAGAAAGTAAAAGAACGCAGCGCAACGAAAAGTAGTAGGTTTATGTATTTACTTATACACTTACAATACACTTTACATTACCGCACCACAGAGACTTAAAACTTAGCACAACACAACACACACAAGCTAAAGTTCATCTTGCGATGTTAGCAAAATAAAAGGATGAGGCAAACAAAACAAATCCAGATCTCAGCAGAAGAGTCAGAACCAGCCCAGCCAGTGTCCTAGATCATTATCATTACATTATTATTTAACTGTAATGGATCACTGCCTGTATGCGGCAAATTGTCTCCGAAATCTTAATTGTGATTCTAGTTCGTGGTTCCGCAAATCCTTGGATGTTGAAAAGAAAGTTTGCATACGCAAGCAATACTGAACTAATTTGAAGATAGCACTCAAAGACTGCTTAATACTTCGAAAATGGATAACACTAACGTAAGATTTTCAAACAGGACACCAGACATTTTGATGTCCAATCAGACTAACGTGAATATTCATCAGGAAGAGCCAGAACCATTGGAACCGGAGAAAGTTGTTTTGCTTTCACTTTCAGACCACCATAATCATGGTGGGTTGTAGATAAGCTCTTTGCTCTAATTAGCTATTTTATTATCCTTTCTTTATTGGTTTACTCTAATTTGCATACTTACTGATATTTTTATTGGCTATAATGAGATGTACGGGTGGTTTATGTATACTTATTTATATCTCTATTAACTGCACCACTAACAGTATACTTAATTACCTAATTTCTTTTGGATTTGAAGACATTTTTCGCTTGGTTGTACGTTGGAATCTTAAGTGGGCCAATGAATAATCATACTCATCAGGATGTAATTTTATTTATATACAGATGCTGCTGGTGACCGCGAATGCTCCGAAATGATGGATGAGATAATGAGCAACACTGACAAGTTGTTCATAAAAGAGTCTCCGTCCCAAGTTTTAACGGGTAAAGTTTTTTTTTAAATTAAATATGTATACCTACTTACATTTATGTATGCGAATGCTTGCACATGTACTCACAAACAGGTATCTGTATAGTATAGCATACTTTCCAGGACGAATTGCGAATGTTTCGAAAAAACCATTTCGTAATAATAATTGTTATTTATTAAATAGTTAAATAACTAAAAAATACTTGTGTTTAGGATCCTTTGCAAATTCTGATGTTGATACAATCTTCGATGTATATAACGGGTCTGGAGAAATTGTTTTTAAGTTTGGGCGTGTTCGAGATAAGGGGAATGTACAAACATTTATAATTACAACCAGCGCAGGTCGCAGTGTTGGGCTGATGACCCTTACAACAAGCGGATTTTTGGTAACATTAATAAAGAGAAATTATACTTACGTAAGAATTAGTCATTCAGATGGTAATTTACTGATTGAGCCGAGCCGATCAAAGTTTTGAAAATCATTAAGCATTTTAAGTGTGTATTTTTATATTCTAGAATCAAATTTGCGAAGTGGAAGGAGCTGGCTTGTTGAAGTTTTCTCAGATCCATCATATTACTGGTGGGTACACTTTGCGGGATTCGTGGAAAGAACTGCTAAAAATCCGTACCAGTTGGGTTCCATTTTGTACTTGCTGTTTGTCAAGGGAAAGAGTGTCCGCTACTCTCGCAGTTGTTAATTTGGATGGAACTCCTACGGGGACTATTTGTTACAAAAAGTGGCTCAATCTTGGCTTTGAAGACAGGACATTATGTGTACACTTCATACCCAACCTGAACCACAAAGCAAAATACATGCTGTTTGCCGCTAGCTTGAAACCTGTAAGTAAAATGCCTTTTTCGAATGTACAGTACAGTTACCTAAATTGATTACAAGATATCACAATGTTAATGTTGATACGTAATACCACATAATTCTAATTATATATCCCTTGATAGTAATACATTCATTTGTATTTTAGTTGTGCAACTACTTCAGTGAGCCTGGAAGATCTCGTCGCATTGGATCTTTGTACTTTACCTATCTTGCTATGTTTATCATATTAGTATCGTTTGCTGGAATAATTGCTAAGTTTTTGAAAGCCTTTTGAATTAATTATATTATTGCAAGTACAATAAATTTTGGCACTATGCCATTATAAGATCAGGTAGGATTTCAATCGTGGTCTACTTGTTTTATTGTATCCATGACCTAGTTATACCTCTTGGGGTTTAATTCAGTCATGTGATGTGTATTATCCCGTGATGTACATTTGCGTTACTATCGAATCAGATTGATAGAAAAACTATACCCACACGATATACCGCATTTACCTGCCTACATAATACACAATTTTCAATCAAACATGTATACCTATATGGACATGCAAACTATAATAATTCCTCTGCCATGGATCACAATTCTATATTAGGATGATGTAGATTTGAGCAGGACCATTTTATGGATGATAAACCTATTAAGAACTATTAGAGAGAAAGTAGATTCCTAACTCCTCCAATAGCAGTTGACTGTATCTCCACTTGTACAAAAATTATGTGTGTATATTCGTAAATACCAAATTCGTCTCCAGTGGTCAAGTTTATTTTTTATCTAAACAAAAAACAAAAATATGTAAGGATTTAGTCTTCTCTGAACTGTCCCATCTTACTTACAAACATGAAAATTACACATTTTACGATTTTACTAATATTTGGGACTTGAAAGTAAACGAAAGTCATAAAAATCAAAGGTGCTATATACGATATGACCATACAGTATAAAGTAAAAAATGATTAAGAAGGTTACAATCAAGTGAATATGAACCCAAAACTCGTAGCGATTTAGTGTCAGCTCAGAACTTCATAAGGCTTATAAAAGAAAGTTAAAATAAAAGAAAGTTTTCAGTTTCTTTGCTTCTAACCTTTCTATTTCTAGGTTAGTACCAATGTTAGACTGTAATATAGGGTGCACGCTACACGCAGTACACAAGCACTGGGAATTTTTTATAGTACAATCAATGTAAAGAAAAGTCAGCAGATAGGAACAGAAGTAGTAGGGTTCTAAGGATATTTACGTAGGCGAAGGCTTACTAAACGTACGTATAGATAGAGTTAATTCTAGCTAAATAAGCACTGCATTCGAATCATACCTATATTGTTGGTGCAGATATTTGCTTTTTTGGTGCTCTTTTCCTTTTTCCCGTAACGTTTACGAATTTAATGAGACAATTTATAAATATTTTATTATGTGAATGTGCACATAATATTACATTGATGTTTTTTGTAGAACCGATTGCAATAATATACTGAAGCTATACAGTCACATAAGTTGGTAATAGCATTTTAATGCGTATGTAAGTCACAGTTAGTATCCTAAAATATGTTAAATTGAATACATACTATGTTATATCTGTATACTTATACGTGAGCATTGTATTCACGTTTTACTAATCAGCACATTCGTCTCAGGGAATGTTACTTGCCTATCAAATCTGTTGTAAGGTACATTTTTCTCTATTAGAACTGATGAAATGTCGAATCTCAAATATGCAATCGTTGTAGACAACTTAGGGAAGTGTATATAACTAACTTAGAAGGAAAGTTAGAAATCTACTCTACAGTATACTGGAAATGTTTAATTATATCTTCCACTTAGATTGTGTTCATTATTGAAAGTGTTTGTTAATGTTCGAATGGTCCTCTCCTCAGTGAGGACTCCTCACACTTGTCAGAAGAAAACATTTTCGGTATTCAATATTTGTAACAAGTTAATTATAATGTGAAATGTAACCAAAACTATTTACCAATCAGTATAGTACATAAACTGTACAGTACACTGCACAGCAGATTTGCCATTAAACCAATCCAGCCACAATAGTATAAGTAAATCTCCATCGTATTTGTGCGAAGAAGTCAAAGAGACACGGCCACAGAATTATTATTGAATGGACAGTGCACTAAAATTACACAATTTGACTTCTATTGGAAAATGAATGTTCAAAACGAAGCACTGCTACAAAAGTATTAAAGGATATCCTTACCTACCTCCTAATTGACTTACAATCATAGACCGCGTTTAATATGTAAATAATAATATTATGTAACATGAACATGCAACACTACCTTGTAAATATTAACCAAGATTTTATACTTAAATTAAGACTGATGCTATGTAAAGTTGGCTGTTGTGCACGTACCTTTTTATTTTATTATATATTATAACGTACAAATAAGAATGACATTATACTATTATTGTTCTCTGTGTGTACGCAATATTCCCTGTCTATCCTGACTGACTGTTTTAAATGTTCGACCACTAAAAATGCATTAAAGCTAATATTGTTACAGATAATCCTGTGGAGAATTTTATTTACTTTGTGCTAATTTTATGAAATTACAGATATTTGAGGAAATTGATTGACCTACATAAATACGAGAACACTAAACCCCTACCATTTCATTTTACCATTATTACATACCAAAATATTGCCATTTACATATTTGCTAGGACCGAATCATGATGAAGAGTACAGAAACATTAACTTACATATTATTTACAATAGCAATGATAACCAAAAAATATATATTTTATTTACAATTTGACTTCTTTCCATTACACTTAAGCCCATTGCTTTAAGTATGCCTAATCTTAATTATCATGAATTATTACATGTACTCATACAGACATGTTAGTTAGTACTCTACATAAACTATTACATAAATTGCGAATATTTGTAGAGTGTAAAAGATACTGAATAATGGCAACACTTGGGCGGATACTACAGCCTAAGCCATCTATACTACATATAGTACATTGGCATATGATTGAATAAGTTTTGCACATAAAATATCATGTATACCCAGTAGTTGTTCGTCTAGTATTTCAATCTCTATTGACTGATATCTTGACTTGATTAGATCAAGTCGAATCAAGTGTGATCCACATCCAGCTCAACTAGAAACTTGAATAATTTAAAATGATAATGAAAGGAATTGATAGACAGACTTGGCAAACTACGTTGGTAATACACTTGTCTCGTTGTCTCCTATCTTACTTCATATTCATGAACTGCTCTGAATGCGGTAAGCTTTTACGCATTTAATTAATAGATATTTACTTAACTTACCTATAGTTTATGTCGAGTGAAAGAAGAAATAACTATCCCTCTTATCGCTAGTGATATTATGTATTTTATGTAATAGTATAGTTTATACCTACGTATCAATATCTTGTATACCTACAGAATTTGGCATACTATCTAAATTCCAATTTAATAATATTCAATCCATTATTATTTTTATTTACTGTATTAGGTAAGTTGTTTAAAGGGAAGATCTGCAATCTGCGTATTTGCACTTACTTAGTACTATCCTGGTACTTAATATTCAGTTGAAGTAAATATTTACGTAGACATTTTTAAGCGAATGTTTATTTCACAAGCACATACTACCTTCACCTCCTATGTATGTAGTATTTGTATATCAAGCATTTCATTCCTCGAAAGTTCGGATTCGATCTATAGATGGTTGTATTAAATGTTCCTATCTCTGTTGACGTCAATTTTTTGAGTAACACTCAACTATACTTATGTGCATGTCGTACAAGCTACTTCATTAGGCCATTTCCATAGAATAATCATATTCATGCGAATTCTCACATAGGCTACCACTAATATTTAACTGTTTACACAAAATGTTATTCATTAACATGTCGGAGATGTCCTAAACCTATGTAATATTTATTACCATCATGTTACGAACCGTCAATCATTAATACTTTATATTCAGTTCAGTCCCAGTCAGCCCAGTTAGCAGTATCTGTAGACAGTATTAGGTAGTTAAATTTTTGCATACAAATGGCAAGTGTACCTACCTAGCTGGGTTTACTTAAAGATGTAAAAGACGGAAACGCAAGCGTTTGAAATCTGAATACAATTACTATATTCTGCCTGCGGCGTAAATGAATAAATGCTTGCTAAACAAAATAATATGTAAGAGTTTCAGAACATAACAGATACATTGATACATACCAGTCAAACTTGTATGGATGGATACATGTTTTTGTCAACGCGTATTTAATTAAGTAGATGTGCATTTTATACTATGATCATCTATACTAGTATTATGTGGCATATACAATTAATTTACATAACCACAACGTATCGTATAAGCTAAACGAAGTACATTGGACTCTTACTTAGCGTTTTATAATAAATATTTCTGTACTGAGTATTTGCGGAATACATGCTTGTGCACATTCCTTGCTTTAATTTATCTCTAAACAAAGTATACACTCAGTATGCATTTAATTATGTGCAAAGGTACGTTTAGTTTAGTATCAAATCGATTTTCATACATTTCGTAAATCAGATAGTAAATATTTATTCATTCAATTATTAGTGCATGACGAAGCTTTGAGACATTCTAGCATAGCAAAGTGGTTGCAGCGAAACTTGACCGAGCTATAGTTTAAAAGAATCCAGTTAAAAACCGACTGACTGTGTGTACTTGTGTACCAAGATGCAATTGCCCGTGCGTATATTAATATGTAATTGTGATGTACCTTTTTATTTACGCGAATGGAATAGGTACATTACTTGTACTATTATATGTATTTCTATGTAAATACTACTATGGCTTGGGCTAATATACTAAGAGTAGTGTTTGCTGCTACGTCATATTATTTTACCATTGTTGTTATTTATATGCGAAATAATGGTATAGGTAATTAGATATTTTTGTACAAAAGACTCCACTTTACTATAAACGGTATTCTCGGATGTGACAATATAATTAAGAGAACTAGGTATATTATTCTCTTGATCTCGTAAAAGGTATCCATTCACCATTAATGAGCAAAAGATAAAGAAATACATAATAGTAAATTGTATGCGAAATCTTTGTATTATGAATAATGATCTTTGGCTATTTGAAATACTACTACATAATAAGGCAGAAAATACCCAGTGTGCAGATATGGTCCCTATTTCATTTTACACGTTTCTCATTCAGAGTACAGTATAACAATTTTGAGTAAATGCAGCTAGAGTTACGATTACATGTATCCAATTATATTAGTTACATTTACGCAAATCCATTAGCTTATTAGTTATGTGAAACATTGAAGTTACGTATACATACTATACAGTAATGGTAATGGCAACTAGAGGCATTTGGTTTTGCATTGCAAATTAGCTGTAAAATTGCAATTCTTTATTGTCTTGAACAAAGTTTTATGATGGCATTAAGAGATAGTGAATGAAAATGTTCATATGTATCTGTACGTAATATACTTTTACCTACTACTACTACGTAATGTGTTGCATTTTGCATTGCTGGATAATATTAGCTTTCATTTATCTATGCAATATTTCCTTGTATTGGAGCATTTAACGCATTCTTAGTTTTATGTTATTTGTAGTATGTAAGTAAATAGTAATTAGTATAAATAGTTAAGGGCACTGGTTGGTTAGCTGTACGAACATTCTCATCATCCTGTCAGCTCTGTGAGTTATTTTCATAGCATAATATAGCTACAAACGGGATGTACATGAGTTATGGATATATTAATTGCTTTGATAGTTAAATACAATGCATACATAATACATATACGTAGCCATGTAAGTGATGTACATGTACAGATGATTGTTAACAACAAAGATGAAATGATTTACATTTTTATTAATCGGGGCGCCAGTGTAATATGGCTGATGATGTCTTGAAGTGTAAGAAATGAATTTGAGCTTTAAGCATAAAGTATCAAGGACGGCAAGTTGATATTAAAAATGGAGACTTGCAAAAATTGGTGTCTGGAGAATAGCTGCTATAGGGTGAACAAAAACGATAAATCCAAAATCATAATTAAATTATATATTCATGGACATGCGCATTGTACCTATAGAAGATGCTTTTATTCTTTATGTATTTAAATGGCGTAGTTAAGTGTTGCACCATGCAAAAATACTTATTCAAATGTAAGAAGGTATGAAAAGTCACGTCCTTTTATTAGACTCGGCATCGTAGCAATTCTTAGCTAATCTTATGGCATGTATTGTGCGTAGAACTTGAATTCAAATACTAATAAGAAATAAGAAAGAAAGAAAACAAGCAAAATATAGTTTTCTAAGACGTTACAAGCAAATGTACAATGTATTATGTACAATACATTCTAAATCTTCTTACAAAACCTTAATTCAAAAATTATCCGCAAAATGTTTGCGCATATTAGTATAAGCATTAAATGTTTGTTTTATGCATGGATCAGTAAATTGCAAAGTAAATCCCCATCTGTAGTTGCTTCGTTCTATTGAAAATCACAATTTATCTACTGCGTTAGGTGTACCGAGCATAAAATTATCATTACAGTACATTATGATAATCTTTTGTACGCAAGGATACAAGTAATTAAACTGCATGTGACATTGTATTGTAAGCAACATATTTATTATTTATGTGTTGGCAAACTCATCTCCGCAGTTTAGCATTTCCAAAGCTAACTTTTATAAGCTTCAGAGAGTTCAGGAAAAGGTAAGACGTGGCTTACCTAAATGTTTGTTAAGGAAACTTACCCACAGTGAAATGTTTCTGTCCGTCCCCATAATGTAAAGTGTGTGAAGGGAAGAAGACAATGCTGCACTAGTTGTAAATAAAGCAAACTTTTAAAGTTTAAAGAAGGAAGGGGTTGATAAAATACTAGACAGGTGTGTTGTACAGTGGAGATAGGTAAGGTTTGTAGATTGCGTTGCGTAGAGCCCAGAGGGAAGAGGGAATTCACAATAATACAGCTTACATTTACCTGTCTGTCTTATTTTGTGCATGTAAAGAGTAAAGAATCTTATCTTCACTCCACCAAAGCAACTGCATGCTCTTGGGCTCTAGAATATAACATAGAACTCTAGCAAAGGAAATGAAACGAAGCCAAGCCATGCCAGTTGTTAGATTAGTTTACCTTTTACGTTACGTCAAGTTACATATAAAATAAAACACAGATATAATAATGTAACCACATACATGTATGCACAGGTAATAAAACATAGGTAAGCATCATAATGCAAACCTTCAGCTTTAGCTTCCCCTCTCTCACTCTAACTTAACTTTTCTGCTATACTACACTACATACAACAACATAACATAACAAACATCACTTGAGCTTAACACATCACATTAGTTGCATGTTCTATCAGTCGTTCTTTAGAGTTGCTAAAGGATTGCATGCATTTACGTCCACTGCAACTGCAACGTGAACGTGAACCGTCTGTTTTTCCTTATCCTTCCACAATTTCCTAAACCAGTGTAAAAGAGCTCTTTGGAGCGTCTTTGGAGTTTGGAGAAGAGTTGAGAGTTTGAGTGAAGTTGTATGAAATTGATATCATTTGCCCAACAAAACCAATCCAATCAAGTTAAAAACTAAAACAGTACCAGATCAGAATCAAGATCAGACTCTTGGTGTGATGTTCGTAGTTTTACATGTGTTTCTGTACATTTTGGTGTAACGAAGTGTAAGTCTTGAGTTGAATTTTAAAAAGAAATAGACACCTCAACCCTATTACTAACAAAAATCAACAACAACAATTCGGATAATATTTCCTGTAGTTAGATCTGTATTCTCTATTTAATACTAACTACCATGTAATTGTATATTATTTCTTTGTGCTCGTATTTTGTTACCTATTTATTTTTATCTTGGAGGAAAACAAAGCCGATTCCTGTATGAAGAGAATCTTTTACCTACATTTATTTGTTTATTGAATACCTACTTACCTTAACCGCTTTGATCTTCTAAAATCTTTGGATCTACTCTGTGTAGTATGTAGTAGTATAACTACACATCTCGTTGATATCAAGCAAATCTACTCTGCTTTTTAAGTTATTCTATAGATAACATTATGTGTAGGCCCTAGTAAATAGTAAGTACATAGGTAACCGCATTTGTATTTGATTATCGTACAATTGAAGTAAGTGGACTGAAAAATTTAAGTTTTCTCACGACTTCAACCAATTTATCCGAAAGTCCGGAGTTTTTTGCGCTTGCTGAATGAAATTTCCATGTAGGACAGTTGCAGTGCGTCTTATACTATGTAAGAGTGGTACGATTCGTGTCTTCGAAAATTTATTACATCTGCTGACCGTTACTCATATGCTCACCAAAAATCCTGGTCGCATTGATTTATATTCGTGTATAAGAGAACTACTGTGATCTATTTTAGCCGAATTGCCGTGAGACCCATTATTTATCAGCGTGTAGTGTCGTATCTCTAACCTTACTCAACTTACATGAACTACTGAAGTGCCGTGTTTGCAAAGCGTACTAGGTACCTACATGTAGGATTTTCCTTCTTTTGTGGATTCAAGAACATTATTAATAGCTTTCAGTAATTTATGTAGTAAAAATTCGACAACTGCTTAATCAAAAACGTCCTTATCTGAAACACTTGGAGTTGACGTTTTGTCACCGCTATTAATGACACCTTTATACTAATACCTACTTCCATCGCTCCATTATTGATTAGATTGTCGCATACTTTACCATTTACCAAAACATACTACATACCTACCTATTTGTCTCATCCATACACAGTCATGAACATTACATAGTATACTTACTAAGTACTTACACATTTAATACACAAATAAATAGTAATGTAAAATTACAATAGAGAACTAACTAAAGTTTAGTATGACTTTAATTTGTGCGTGGTGCATTTAATTTGGAACTTGGTATTATTTTTCTGTTTTTCAGTGTTGTGCTTACTTATTTCAACATTAGAAACGGTGCAGTGACAGTGAGTGATTGAAATTGTTTTAACATTTACACGGGAGCAAGAACAGGTATAAATACCTATTTTGTCTACATCCTACTAATTTAATTACCTTGTTAAGGGCATTTGGAAAATTTAAGAATGTTGATGTGACCCAAACCCCATAAATACTAGCATAACAGCCTTCAATTTTGGTAGCGAAAGTTGTTTGACAGTTTGTTATAATATTTATAGGTATAGGTGAGAGAACATATTACAGATCTTGGCGGATTAGTAAATTGCCCAACAATACAATAGTGGCGTAGTTTCTTTGACTTTGTCTAATTGGTTTGTCTCATTGTTCAGGTTATCCAGAACTGGAAGCGAAACTCGCTTTCAAATCTGTGGCACAAATGTTTGTAACAATGCTTCTATAAATAGCATTGATATCTTATTCATATTTACTCCAGAGAAATTGTTTACATAGGTACGTATTAACAGCCTTGTACTATATTATGTACCAGTAATACCTACATGCTATGTACAATGAAGTCACACACAACCGTAATAACTTACCTTTGTCCTACTGAATAGCAGCTCAGTCACAATTTCGGATTTCATCTTTCGTACCATATTTACTATTACAAGTTGAAGTACATAGTATTTAATGAGGTGGGCTTAGTCAGAGGAAGGTCGTATCGTATCTGTAAATATCACAGTCGCAAACTGGTTTTTTTGCATTTCCATTGGAAATCATACAGGAACTGAAAAGTCGGTAGCATAGAAGAGAATAAAATGTATTAAACTACCTTTCTGATCCTTCTATTAATCCTCCTCTTAATAATACTACTAACTCCAGCCTACAGTTTGCCTACTACTACCTACCGGTGAATGCAAAGAACCTATATTTAGGTACATCCTACTTCAAATACGATGTCTACCGCATGCCAAGTCAAGTGAAAAAGGCTGGGCTACAAACTCATTATCAAGTTGTTTCTATTGTACGTCTAAGTTGTGTCACTAGTATTAGCAGTCGTCAGTTTATTGTACTCTAAATATATACACGAAACATTGTATAAGAGACCAGAAATACATGTTATTTACTACCACGTCAATACTTTCCTCAGAATACCAGTATTTGCCGGCTATTCAATGGAGAAGTATGTTTAGTACTGAAATGAATGTAGTTGTACGTGGTAATATTGGCGGCACAGGTATTACCGTCCATCTGATCCTGATCTCATTAATATACATAGACTTTACTTGCATTTTAAGTTACAACGTTCTAAAACATAGGCTTGGGTACCTCCAATTCTTAAAATGAAGTTACTTAGCCTGTTGCTTTTAATATCTTATAAGTATTATAAGTAATAAAGGTTTATATGGCTGTGGTAAAGCAATCGTAATATCATAATCATAAACCCTGTGAAACTACACAAGTAAGAGGTCATGCCAAAATAGTAGAACTGGTAATATCCATATCATATCAGTAGCAATATTCTGCAGGCCTTCTACTAACTGTGTCTGTTGCATACAAGTTTAATTTCTATTAGTAGTATTACTTACAGGGATATTAGTTCTTACAAGTTACTTAAAAATTAATGCCTGCAATAAAGAGATTATTATTCAATAACTATCTATATCGACTATTTGCACCATTTTCCACGAAAGGCACTCGAGGTGATCCCACTTTAGCTTTTCACCTCACATTATAATCAGTTTGAAGTTGGCATTTGAAGTGATATCAATTCCTTTGCTAGTGATTTGAAACAGTTATCGTTTTCATACAGTACCTATATACCAACTAAATATCCCACTTAAACACAAACGTCTCTAGTTGTGTGCTATTTGCAATTATCCCAACTCTCGAGTTTTTTGACAGAGAAAATATATTTTGCTACCTTTATACTGTAGTAATCTTCGCATAAAAAGTGTCTTCCTCCGTTATTAAATTTTTATCCAATACCTAACAAAAAGGTTCTACAGTTATAAGTACAATACCAATAGGAAATCCTAAAACCCAACTCAAGTACACACTAACCAGCTGTCAACTAAATTTCTGTGCTAAAATGCATCCCAAGGTTACTTTTTGTTGTTCTTTAATATTTGTTACCTCATGCATATTAAGCCTACCTAGGTAATACTGGAAAGTGTACATGATACATAAGCTTTTATAAACTTTATATATTTATAGAATTTGTGCATGACCGAATGTTTTGTATGGAACACATGCAAATAAGCATTATGTGTAGGTGGTAAACAAATCCCGTAGTTTTTAGATAATGGATTTTGTCGAGTGTATACTTCTTGTTTGGGGACAGGCAATGATAGCAGCATTGCCATTGCCATTTTATCTATTTAGACAGAATATTTTTATGGATGCGTAATTGGTGTACCTGACCTATAAACAAACTAAATTACTATAGTACAATACTACATTCATTGCTTTACTAAACAAAATAATGTAAATTCTAGGTTAAATAGTTTAGATAACTATATCAATGTAAAATGTAACTACTCAAATATGTATCTCATTCTGTGTATTCTACATTAGCTACATTAATTATATTTGATCTAAATATTTATATATTATTACTCTGTGTGCAATAGGAATGATATTTTATCGACATGTTGGTAGAGTTTTACTAAGCTAAATTGTTTCAACTATTACTGTTTCCTCTGGAATGGTGTAATAATGATTGCGTATTATAGGTACGACTAAACTACAGATAAATACTTTTAGTTTTCATTGCATGACTGATCTTGGCAGTTAATGAGATATGTCGGAATATTTTGCATGCTTTACGTAAAGTGATACCTTGGAGCAATGAAAATGAAAATTATAATAACAATTACATCTGCTATTAGATCAAACAGTTGTACTGCTTACAGCCATGAATACACATGTTCGTTTTCATAATATTATATGTACATAAATCTAATAATTAATGTAATTACTCTGTTGTTAGGATTTTTCCAGTAACAGTATCTTGTTCATCCTAAACATGAAAGACGCCGTTTTGGCAAATGGAAATGCTGTCAATACCAATGGGGAAACTTCAGATGTCGCTTCGGCTTCAAGTTCTTTAGGAGAATCTTTTCGGGAAAGTGGTAAGCATTTTTTTCAGTATTTTACCTCATTTGTGCTGTTTTAAGTAACTAAGTAGTGTTTTCTTAAAGAATAAATAAATGCATGCTGCATAGGATGACTAAGTTAAGAACAAATGTAACTGCAATTTACTCATATCCTTGTGTTAGTTTGAGTTGAATTTTTGAAGGAAATAGGATTATTACAAGCAATAACTGTAGTTAACGGATAGCGTAATAAAAGGGAGTAGCTAACGCATTCATGTCAGGAAAGAACATCAAATAGGTAGTAGATAGAATTGCATTTATACGAATTTACATGCAGCTTCTATGCATTTTTGTTTCTGTTCCAATGCACTTTGCTAGTTCATACTGAGTGTGACTGTGTGTGAACCGTAGGTAAATAAAATTACTGTAAAATATGCAAGAAAGACAGAATTTGGTTGTGCTCTATGGAGCCATGCAAATTCACAGTAATTTTTGTGTAATGATCTCTTACTACTACTACTACTACAACGTTAAATCTATTGTTCTTCATCTACTTTCCGTTTTGAGCGCCTGTTAGTGTAGTAAACGTTACCATTTATTGTAGTTCTTAAATGCAAATATTTCCTAAACTACTAATCTAGCGTGATATAGATTGTGCTTCTTGTCTTTTGTGGGAGTTGTATAGCTATAACGATGAGTTTTGCAATGCAAACAGCTTAAATAAATGTGCTTTAGCTTTAATTGTAGTAAGTAAATGAATGAATATCAGGCCAAACCAGGTAGAAGATAAAGGCACTTTTGTAGCATTAAATATTGTGAAATTATTTTATGGTATTAGGTAGGTGAACAATTTAGAGCATTTAATTTATTTGAGTTGTACAATAGTTGTAAGGTAAGTTTAGTGCCTTGCCTACTGTAGCAAGTGAACTAAATGATACGGACATGCAAAATTAGTGTAATTGGCAAATAACAGTCACACTTGTAAGTTATACAATAAATTCTACCTTCTAATTAAACATAGCAGTAAGTACTAAGTAAGTACATACTTGATTTGGGTCTACAACGGTAGTGGTAAAGATACCATAGCAAATAGTGCCGCAGCTTAGCCACAACCAGAAAATTTTAGCACATTTTCATTGCAATTATTACATTACATCTCAATGGTATCATAAATCGTAAGTGTATTCTGCCTATTAATAGCACAGTCCATAAATAAAGATGCAACGCTTGAAGCGCTATTATGGAATAATGTGTAGAATAATTATCTACTTTCTACCACACGCACTCTTGCTGTGCACATCAATTTCATTATAGCAAAAAATTACATGAATATGCATACCCTGATCACTAAATCTTACTTTTATACCATGGGATGCATTAATACTATAACTACGTAGGGCAACTAATATACAGTTGGATTCTCCTGTTTGTTGGATCCGTTACATTACAGAGGAGAGAATAAACATAAATTCAGTGAAGTATATTAGAATATAATATATTCCTGTCTATTATCAAATACTAGATATTGCTAATTGTTTGTATTCGCAAAAAGTGTAGATAAAACACATAAAATGGAATATTCTTCCTCTTGAAAGTTAGTTTTCGCTTTAGTCAGATTTAATAGTGCCGTAAGTAATTCTTTTCAGAACATTAAGCCAAAATTAATGGCACAATACTATCAGACTATTAACTAGTAAAGAGCATTATGAATTTGCGTATTCTTAACTCTGCCCCTTGCTTTGCATTTTGCATTATTGCAGAAATGAATTAGAATTAACATGGAGGGATTTGATTAGATAAGGAAGCAAAAAAACAATGGCAATTTTTGCACACTAATCGTTAAATCGTTCTTTACGGTTGGAAAAATGTCCGGTCGTCCCTCAAAGCAGCATGAGCAGCAGCAGTTGTTATATTCTTTCCTTTATGGCGTATGTTTAGCCTTTTTATTATCCATACTATTTTCATATACAGTATACTCGCAAATATAGTACATTAGTACATACATAGGCTGATTATATACATTTAACATGTGTAAAAATTCATTATGTACTGATATAATGTGTGTATAAAGAAGGGATTGTTTAATATATTTTCTACACTCACAAAACTACGTCTGTCTGTCAGTTGGGGCAGACATTCTTCATTCTATCAAAACAAAAACGCAAGCTTCAAAGTCATTTTATTGTAGTAGAGATTGTACTTAGTACTTACTATTGCATATCGTATGTACCTATTCCATTTCATGGTTTTAAGAACAAGTATTTGTTTCATGTTGCAAATAATATTGTTTTAAGAATTTTATAATGAATGAATGAATGGCCAAACACGATATCAGAAAATCAGGTTTATAATTGACTTCCGTTTCTCGCCAAGCCAAGCCAATTCAATTCTAATAGGTGTAATGCATGTATACATAGGAGATTCAAGATACCTTTAATTTTTATGAAATCTGTGGCAGTGGTAGGTACAATTTAACTTCATTTAATAGACAACATTACATTATATTACATTATTTACTACAAAGGTGCAGCTTCAACATTCTAAGGGGTAGATCTGTAATTCGCTTCCTTTACAAAGTAAATGTACCTTCTTCTTTAGGTTTGGAATGTTACCATCATTTCGATTTCAATAGATTAATCTTCACTTGAGTGTTTAGTTTACTGCTGAGTTGGTGGGCTGTGAAATATGGAATGCAGAATTGGAAATTGGAACTCCTTGGGCATGAACTGCAGAATTGTTGTGTAGACATCAGACATCAGGCATTCTTCTTAAGTAATACTCCATCTGAGATGTGCACTTACATCATTGTAGAATTACTACCCACCGAGATATTGAATTGTACGTACTGGCCTGGGTGATATGAAGAGTATGGCTGATGGGTTAAATAACTTGGCTTTAGCTTTGGCTTCTATTTTGCTGACACTACCACTACATAGAAAAAATTACTCGTGGATTGGATTGGATGAGTATGGAAGGTTGTTATGAGAGTGCACGAATTTCGTCTGTAAAAAGCGAATTGCATTATTAGTTCATACTGCCATCCTTATATGTATTACATAACGAAGTAAAAAGAGATATTACTATACTTGAATTCAATGTTCAACTTTCAAGGCAAGGCAAGGCAATGGCAAGTCACAGTCCGAACAAGTGAAACCAAGCGAACAGAATGTCATGTAATACATAACATAGAGATAGCACAGGACAAACTGAACTGCACTGGAGTGGATTCTAGTTGAGAGGAAATGAAAAAGCAAAAGCCGGATTCCATTTTTTACAGGTGTGGCTGCTTGAATGAAGCTCACTTAGATAGTATATAGTACATACACATTCTCCGAAACTTTGCTCTACTAACTATGAAACATAAAGTTTGCGAAACATACTTTATTAGGTATTTGTTTCACTCCTTTAATATACTTATACAGATATTATTATATAAAATGCTCGCATGTGACGTATAGGGATGTTTAGGCAGATATATAAAATTCCTAGTATAAAGATTCGACCAGTAGATAAACATTATATGTATACTAGGAAAAATGATAATACCGACTCTAGTTACAAAATATTTCACATTGTGCTCGTAGTGGGAGAAAAATACAGATTATTACACCAAGAATGTTCTATATATTTCATGGACTTACATTTAGGAAGGTATATGTTATTTTAAAAGACATAAAATAACAGAAGGGACAAGACGAAGAAAAGGAGAGGGCCAGGCCAGTTGCGACTTGTAGTTGTAGACCTGCAAAGTAGCCATGCATGATGTCAGACGGCAAGCCTGTTATCGTACATACACTGTCTGTCTGAATTGAACATCCGCTTATTACTCTTTAGGTGAACGTGGACTCTACCTTTAAAATAAATACCTACCAAAGTGTGTTATCCACATAACAGTCAAGCTTATAAGAGTTTACGACACAAAAGAGATACAAAAGGTCCTAGTAGCTGCAGTGAGTGCGAGTGGTAGCTTAACAAAATGCTACCAGCATTTATTAAGTATACTTAACTCCGTATTGTTAGATATTAGATAGGTACACATGGAAGGACCTACTATCTACTTATGTAGTACTACCGGCTCTCTGTATACATAAAGACAATAATGTTGTGGTAACTGCAGAATACAGAATACAATACATTGATGGAAAGTAAGAGTTGGCTTGCCACTAGGTACGTATATATTATACATAAGTACAGAATGGATGCATGTGCAGCACATACAGTTTCCTCTTATGTCTTATACTAAAAAGATACTATAATCGTGCCCAGACCAGACCAGAACATATATAAGTTGTCGTACTTACGTTTAACTAGAAAGAGATAGATTGCAATGCGTAAAATGAGTTATATTATACTCTTACTGCAACAAATGGAAAACTTACTCTCGTTTAACATAGATATTTAGATGTAGCCATGGCCATGTAACAATAGATTTATATATATTCGGAAACATTAGATGTGTACTTCTGTTACGTGTTCATTGCTTAAGTCTCTATATAAGGATGTATAAAGCAGTTAGGTATATACCAACCTAGGTAACTGTATCAAGATATAAATATATAAATAGGCAGCACTAGCAGTACATACAAAGCCACCTGTCCTGTTCTCGTGCTCTCTTTGCTCTATCTGTCGAGACTTGAATTTGACTACTGTTGTCTTCTATTCCTTGTAGAGTTAGGGTTAGTTTTTTCCCTGCTGTACTGTTGGAACACCTTAAAGGTAGATAAAGCTACTCCTTTAAAGAGAAAAACGGCAAGTACCTACTACCTTCAGTCGTCATGTTACATCATTCCCTTTGTATTATGCAGCAGTCAGCATAAATACATTTGGTAAACATTTAGGTATACTAGAATAAAGCTGCGTCTGTAAAGGGAGAGCCATTTAAAAAAGCTGAATATCTTTTACAGTAGTTACTTTACTATACTATATGGGAACAATGCAGACAAAAGCAAAACTAGCTTACTACTTATGTACGTTGAAAGTACATTCGTCATTTCTATATGCAATCAGTTAGCAAAGCACTTAAGTATCGTCTCTGTAGAAAAGATTCAATTCAGACTTTTTGGAGTACAATTATATTAAGAGTTACATTTTCAAAAGGCATAATATGTACAAAGAATGTAAACCTGCATACATATAGGCATTACCTGTATTACTTATGTAAAATGAAATGACTTCGTTTATCTAAAAGCACAAGTAAAGTATCTACCTGTAAGTAACGACCCTATTAACATATAAGGAAGCGCATTTTATTCTATTTGATTCAGATTGCGTAAACTCAAGAGTGAATGCATGCATTATATGTGTAAGTGCTTACAAAGAGTAGTCAGCCACCTAAGATGTTTGACTTTTTGTAAATACGCAAATTTTCCATCAACTCAGCTTTATCTTTATCTTTACTCACTGTGTTTTCTGTTTCCCTATTTTTGTTGGTTTACTGTAGCACTATGGTACGGTTTGATGATATCAAGACATCAGGATTTTGTTTACTTTTACCTTAGTGTTCAGCTTTGTTTCTCTCTTGATTTTGAATGCGTATGTAAATGAGTGAAACGAAATGCAGACACATGCATGATACATCAACCTGAACAATACAGATCTTCATACATAAATAGAAAAGGGAAGGGTTCTTTCTATTGTATGTCTGAAGTAAACAGTACAGTACCTGCACAATGGCAGTCCACGAGGGGAGCCCTCTCTCAATCTTCACTTAATAGAATCACGCATATAAACATTATTTAGAAAGAACCCTTCATAATAATAACAAAATATTATCGATAAGGTTCCTTTCCTACATAGCATTCAGTAAGTACTGAACGGATAAAATTATTTTGCTTGTTATTATATACTATTATGTTCCTTTTACTGAAACAGGTACATGGCATGCGTATATTTACTGCATACTGACGTACTACATGCTATATAATCATATTTTTGTGTATATATTAACTATTACTATAATGCACTCAATCAAGTTAACTAAATATTCTCCATATAACTACAATACAACACAACACAGCAACCATCTCATGTTCTCCCTCTCTCTTATTTCTCTTCCACGTTGGTTTTATGTTCGAAACAGCAGGTGTAATATTATTACGGTATATTATTGATGCATAACACAAGGGAACGCTTATTTCCCTGTATAGAAGTAGATTTCCTCTGTTAAGTACATATAATATAATCGATAATCATCCTATTGGTAGAATTGTGTGTGTGTGAATTGTATGGTTATCAGGCTGGTTATTACGTCTGCATTTGCAGTTACAAGCATACATAGGAAAGGCTGCATGAAAAAATTGTTGAAAAGCTTGAGAGCTTTCATGAACCATGTTTCTTCAATCAAATAGAAAAGAAGAGAATGGAAGATGAGCAATGAGCATATACATTGATATAGGTAAGACTTATTAAGTACTATGTAGAATAATGTTGCACTCTATAGAAATGCGATAGACAGAGACATGCTATATTGACTTTATGATAGAGAGGAGTATTGTGAGCTAGAAAAGGGTCGAATTTATTGTTCTTGCCAGCTTGAAGATGAGTTTGATGAAATATACCTACCTACTATGTATTTACTATACATACCAGGTTGCAAAAGAGTACATTTTACTTACTTAACTGTGATGTGTGTTGCACTTAAGAATGCATATAAGGTACGCAATGATTTCTTTTATCCAGTATACACTAGTAGGTATATGTGTGTATGCGTTTATGCACAGAAGAGATAGTTGTGGCATACATACTAATACTTCCTATACTTATAGTAAGTACTTTTATGTACATAGGTACATTCACATATAAGTTTAAGGTTTAAATCTTAAACTGTTTTGGAGCTTCTTCGTTTTTCTTGGTTAGTGCAAGAAGATTCAAAGCAGCCATCCATTGCATTTCATCTAGAGTCAATCTCTTTGCTTTGATACAATACAATCCTACTTAAAAGACAAACTATAAGGAAAATCTAACTGCTATGATTGCTATTGCTGCACCGACCAGACCAGACCAGACCAGACCAACCTCATCTCCATGAAATTATACCGAGAAGAAAAACTCATCCGTGATAAAACATAGTGCACAGTTTAGTTAGCGATGCTTTACTTTATACCTGCCTTCGATGTTTTTCTCTGCTCTACTCACTTGTAGCATCTTGTTGTATTTATGTGTTCACTGTAGGTGTATTAGTAGGATAGATATATAAGTATTTGTAGGTACATACCTTGTATACCTAAAAGTACTTCATGAATGAATATGTGACTTTAGGCAAAGATGCTATTTATTTTCTTCTGACTTGGGGTGAGATTCGATTACACTAGGTTGAAGAATCTTCCCAAATTCTATTAAGATCACGGAGATTGTAAATTCGCAGTAGACAACAATATTTTAGTCTACTACGAATTTACAATCTATTTAGTTCTCATGTAACCTGCAGAGTAGCCAAACCACATAACACGCACAGCTGTGCAGTTGTATTCTTTACCAACATAAATTTTGTTGAGAAGTTGTGTTTTAACAATGAGGACACTATAAATAGCAAAGAGTGCCTAATAATATAAATATATACACATCAAAATAGATTTACAAATATATTTAGTATACAGATAGGTCATCCGCAATATGTCATTGTGTAATGTAATAGGGAAATTAAAATATGTGCGACAATAACTTCGCTGATTCAAAGCTACTAGTTTGTCATAAGTATATACCATATGTTATAGAGTTATAGGTAATGCATTAAGTAAAACAATACTGTTTAGGATATCAGACACATATAGCTTATTAAATAGCTAATATGTACAGCATTTCTTCTGATAACCGTGCCGTGTTTAACATGTGTAAATATATTTTTAGCATCTATACATAATGTAATAGCTACAGTTTACATACAGACAAACGCACTATTCATAATTGGCACTAGCGTTGATCTAGCACATTTTTTATTTAAGCTATGCAATATGATCATACTATGGAAAAAGAAAGTGGAACCTACATAATGTTTAGAACATTAGCAAAAATATGTTCTATAATAATACGTTAACATTTTGATAAACATTTCTCCCTAAATAAATTAGCAACTGATTAATGTTAAAAGATACGATACTAATTTTAGCAAGTATAAACACTATTATTAGTAAATAGGTAGCATGTATGAACAACTAGGTGCGTTCTGTGTCTTCTAATAATTCCTATCTTCTGTATATATTGGTGTATCATGTAGTAAGCATAGAACTCTGTGATATAATTGTAATTATTGTGAACAAGTATTAATTACTACGAAGCAAAGCAAATCCTAGGTTAGAAACTACAGTATGGTTGATGTGATGTACTATGTTTATGTTGTGGTAACTATCTGAGTTACGATTTGTTGTGAACTGATATGGAACAAGGTTAGATTTGTTGCAGTTAAGTAAATAGCACTTACAGTACGGTAGCTATATATCTATTACTAATTCAGCGAGTAATACTAATAGTGTGAAGAAAACAGAAGGGCTAAAGTACAAGAACCTCCTTTTGCAATTTCAATGGCTACACGAGCGAATTTGTACGCACCTAGGATAACAATTGTAGATATGGTATGTGTTAGTACACAAGAATGTATGTAAAAACCTATAGGTATACAAGTAATTCGCATTCTCATACAATACATCCTAACAAAACTCTATCCAAAATATAGATGTTCACCTCACATTATATTACTAAGAGATTATATTATTTACTACTCACTTGTCCTGACGTAAATAGTAAATAGGTATTGCTATAGTTTGTTGTTTACTGCGCAATAAATAGCTAGATCTTTGTGTACTGCACATAATTATTTTGACTTTATTGTTAGTTACCTTTTACTTCTTAACTTCTTACTTCTTGCTTACTTAACTTAACTAAAAGAATGTACGTTGCACAGGTAGGTACCATTGCTATTACAGTTTTATGGCTATATTCATGCCCATATGGTTTCATAGTTATTTATTTAATAGTTAAGTATACTTAGCATAATTTCGATATATCTGTACTATCTCTACAGAAAAAAGAGGTTAGACAGGTTAGACGTTAGACTATTAGGGCAGGCCTTTACTGTTTACTCGTGCCATAGCATTTATTTATACATTCACGATGTGATACTAATGGTGCAAAGTACAATATAAGTTAAGCAGAATAGCGTGGCTGAAATATTAACTGTTCCCTAATAATGCAGGGCTGGTTTGGTTTGGATGGCTAGAATATTTATTGCAATACTGCATTCCCAAAATCTTAAAGTGAGATTAATCGTGAGATTGGCATAACAAAGCAAATAGCTTAGGTAGCTTGAATTGCAATGCTAATAGTCAAGAAAATTTGCATACCGCCAAAAATATAGATGTTTGCTCCAACTGCAACTAAATATGCATTGCACTACTAATACAACAAGTAGTACATGATATCTGTATTATATGCACATAAGAATAGCACAACTCAAATGCACATTCTTTCTTGGCAGAGCACTTTGAGTTTTGAGTTTTCATTTTCATATCGTTCAACAGTTCTGCATGGCGATTTGATTGCAGCTCTTTTTGGCAAAGCTTTTCAGCAACTAACGTGACTTTCTTATTAAATTAGTTAAGTAAAGATTTAACAAGGGTATATCGTTTTATCAATACAATCCAATGAAATTACATCGTGTAGATAGCTTTATGAATTGTTGCGAATGCATTGCACTGTGCCCAGCTGCTCCTTCCTATTTAAAAGATTGATGGCTACTTTAACTTTGGCAAATGATGAGAAAAATCATGACTTGCTTAATGGGATTCCAGCATCAAGAGAATTATTTTTGAGTGAAGCTCTCATAAGCAAACGCCAACTAAGGCCAATTTGTAAGTTACCTTACTGTACTTACTAGATTTGATGAGAATTGTTATGTTTAGTATGCTGCTAGCAGCGAGTAACCTCATTACATTACTGACACATAAAAATTGGCATTTAACCATGTTAGACCACTTCTGTTTGATATTCTGATGTTTGGCCTTCGTAACCCAATCAAAGAATAACTGATGATGACATACCACGCTACGACGAACTAAAATTGAGCGGATGTTGGTGTTCATCTTAATAACTCCTGTAATGTATGTAATACTTAATGAAGAATAAATTTACACGCTAAAGACTAATCAACTCCTCAAAATTTAGTCCCATCGGCATGCATAACATAAGTAAGGCAGAATAAATACTACATAAAACTTTACGCAAGTATAAAGCATAACTAACCTCAACAGCATTACTCACAGAGAAAATATTTGCATATTACAACTTATTTGCACTAAAATACTTGTATACTATAATATTATAAGTAGGTATTCCTATTAACATTTAGCTTATGTCTATATTGTAATCGAAGTCTGCTAAGCCTTCAAATTCGTGAATCGTGAATGTTTACTGTAGGTAGTTAAGTATTATGCATATCATACCTCTTGACAGAATGTCAATTTCGTGAAACTTTGTTGGTTTTGTACCTGTCGGTACCATCAATTGTGTTTGCAGAATAAGTTAGCAGTTTGGCTTTAGCTATTACTTACTGATTGCGTTTCTGACTCTTGAATTTTGCGAACTGTGAATTTAGTGACTTGATTACTCGTACCTTTATTCATTCACTTCAAATCAGAGTACGAATACTTCTTATCGTACGTAAGCATTGCTTATCTATTTTGCAATCGAATTTGTAACTAATTGTGAATAGTATCAAATGACATGGCACGAGACGAGAACACAGGAAACACGAAAAGTGTAGAGTAGATATCAAATCAACTGTCTTATAAATTGCGAATTAGAATTCAGCTATAGATTGCATGAAAATCTCTGTTCGTGAGAAAATTTGGTATTTGCTCAGCTTAGAAAATCTTGTTTTCGTTTCAATCTCATTATTACTGATTTTATGTACCTGACATGGCGTGGCGTGCTTTGGTTTGAGTTTGATTATGTACATACATTTGTTCGTACAAATTCATACATTCAGATACTACTACTTAATTATGTATTAAAGTTTATTAAGGTATTAAGCACATTTTCGGCTGAATAGCTATCGCATTACAAAAACACAAACATGCACTTTATATCTCTAATATGATTTATAAATTATGTAGTAGATACATAAAGCTACTATAGGAAATGTCGTTGCATATAATTTACTATTTTACATAGTAATCTGAGATAAGACTACTATACTATACTACTTACTAATGGGCTTTTGCCAATCGCAATCCATGCCTTCTTTTGAAAGCATATTAACAATCTATTACTAACTAATTTTAAGCAAGGGATTACATTAAATTTGAAAATCTAGATCTACAAAGCCTACCCATTCGTAATTTAATTAGATTAAGTCATTGTACAACATATAATTCATAAAACTACATACCTAGGTACATTCATTGTATAATACTGGTGTTTGTTTAACATGATTAGTGAGGTATAAAATAGCTCTGCACTTAATTACTTACTATTTACTTCCTATTGTATTAATAATTTATTTTTCAACCCTATAACCTAATAAGCAATTGCAACAATTAGATTTCGTGAAATATGTATCACCAATACAATGTAATTAAATAGGTAGCTTAACATTTTATGTGTTTTCCTGCGCTATACTATAATATACCATATGGTCTGTGTAGTAGTTAGCACTCTGGGCTCCCAAACGAAAGTTATTAATTTAATATTTGCTTTTCAGCTCGTATATTCAACTTAGCGAAAATTATTGCTCTGACTTAAATATTTAGTTCCTCCAATGTATGCATACCTACTTAGCTATATGGGTATTTGCATTTACACTCCTTACGTTGCCTCGATGCATAGAGTTCAAAATTTTAATACGCATGCAGACCTCCTGCACCTTTTCTACACATAAATGATAATAATATCTCCTCGAACGTAACTGCACCTTTTAGTTTAACGTTGAATTGCACGTAAATGTGGGCGTGTGTGCAAACACATAATAATATATTACTTATACTTCGTTATCTATATATGCAAGTAGAGGTAGAGGTAACAATAGTGCATCTTAGGCACTGGAAAGTTATTATTTATTATAGTGCACTATATTATTTACGCTGAACAATAACGCTCATTTGCCTTATCCCTTAGAATGCACATTCATTTAAATTGTAGCCTAAGACCTATCGTTACAACGTAAAAATTGTAATCTTTTGCTATCATTAATGCATGTACAGATTTAACTTGCTATCAAAAGTTCTCAGAAAAGATAAACAAGATAAGCTATAGTAATTGAATTACTCTTAGCAAATACCAAGGTGCAAAGTAAAAACAGAAAGGAAACTCACAGTAATTGAGTTAAGACAGCTTACAACTACTTATATGTGTATAATAAAAAAGTACATACGTAAGTGTACAATTCTTTTATTATAGTAATCTCAGCACGTGGTATGTACATAGATATTGTGTCCTAAGTACATAGGTAACAGCTATGTGTATCTGCACGTAAGTATTATCTGCATCTATGTGGATACTGTACAGACTGTATCACAGAAATGGAAATTGTTTATCTGTTCCAATTTTGTCACTTGTCAACAATTTTTCTTGTTAAATTGTTTACATATTATATCAGATGTTTATGAGCAGATACAATATACTATAAATGAAGTTATCTATATAGTGCACTATGTACTAGGTTCAGTCTACTAGTATCTTTATATGAGATAAAATCATGCATGCTGACATTAAGCATGAGAAATATCTTGCAGACACATAATAGTTTGATTTATCCTGTTTTCATGAATGTGACACGACTTTCGAAAGCAATATGTTATACTTTTCACTTTTACAGTATAATTTACTTATCTTCAACATTTTTGGGTGTGCACAAATATTAGAGAATGTGTACACATAACCGCACGTGGTTGGCCCTTCCACTCTTTTAATATTAATAATGGCTTGGCTTGACGGAAAAGCGAACTTTATAATTCCTCCTCTGATCCTATCGGAAAAGTCAATTATGTTTCTAATTCGTATGCAAATTGCTCATTTACAATTAGATTAAAGCTCTTATAGTATAGCTCATTCGTTTGCTAAGTAATGCTGGGAATTAAATAGCTTAATTACAAGAAGTCGCACTTGAGACAAATTAGAATTTATCATTGGATTGCTTTCTATAGTAAAATTATTAAGTTTCACATTAATCTTTCACTATTGCTGATAATTAATATATCACCAAGGAACTTTTGTTAATAATGTTCGAGATTTTTATAGAATTTAAAACAGAGTAAAGATAAGTGTATCACGTAAATGCACCTAAGTACTTACAATTATCTCATCAGCTCATAATATAATAGTAACCATGATTGGAGTACCGTAATTAATCATTCTGCATTTAGGGATGCACATTTGTAATCTTCACCAGACATTAGGAAAGTGCTTTACATATTAATTGCATTTATAAACACACTTGTAGTACTTGTAAATTGCTACACAATTATTTCAGGCTACTTATGTTATGTATTTATCCCGCACAAACTAACATGAATAACTATAAGACGTGTGCATGCATAAATACATTTACATAACAATAACACTATAGTATACAATGAATTTTTCATTGTCACTTTGTATCTGATTGATCACTATAAATATATTACTACTAGCCACATACTTTTAGCTTTAACTATCCGTCCTGTCACAGTATACCTTGAAACCTATTTGGCTCGCTCCTAAAAACTAGTCAGAGTAAACTTGAGCTTTTCTTCAAGAATAAATGTTTTGTGGGGATATGGGACATTGAGCGAGAATCATAAAGTCATAGCCAGCGCTGAAACGTTAGAAGCTACTAATCAATTGACATTCCCTTTTAGAGTTAAGGTATCTTAGTGCATTAAATCTTGTAACTTAAGGAGGACTCAATGGTTAGAATATGAATCAGACGGACGCGCGCTTGATTCGCATCTGTTCATATTGAACG
>JAQFYC010001276.1:0-36771 GCA_034694165.1 Tomocerus mixtus | reverse complement strand
AGTGTTTGAGAGTTGTATGGACAATGAAAAACAGAAGCCAAGACATCAGTCTTTTAATTGGCAAAAGAATTGGCTGCCCCTTTTTGCCCCATTTTAACATTATTTAGATAGGTCAATGGGAATACTTTTTGCAAAAAATATTAAACACGGCCGCTATGTGCAATTTCTCACGTATCCAATCTTTTGTTGCGGTGAAGTTTAGGAACTGCGAGTATTTATGTACACTATTTTCCTCTCTACACCATTTTGTTTACATTACTTTCTCTCGTTTCCTCTGTTTATTGTGCCGCTTGCTTTACGTTCACGTACATCCATTAGTATCTATATAGGAGAAAGAGGAATTTTGCAAGAGAATAAATATTACTACATACTGTATATAGTGCACAATACAGTATGAATGTATTATTATGGTATGGTAAATGGTAAATGTGGCAATAGTAGCTGAAGTACATTGTACATACCATGGTTTCGGTATTTCCCACTTGTCACCCCCAAAAGTTTGAAAGTCCGTGACGATTGGGAAAGTTCCCTTTGGAGTTGTAAAGGTTATGGTTAACATTATGCTTATTCGAACTTTCCCAATCTTCCCAACTTTTTTTCTGCCCCCAAAAATGAACCATCCCACCCAGGAAAATTGGGAATATTATCATAGTGGGATTTATTCCATTCGAAACAATGGTGCATAGCTACACACTTTATTTTTCAACATTCAAGGGTTCAGCTCGAGCAGTTTAGTTACATTCTTGCATTCTTAGGCATTGGTATTCGAGAATTCATCGTCCAGGCCATTTCTGTTTAGGATCTGGTTCTGGCTGTTGTGTTTTATGCATGGAATGACTTTGGTAATATACAATCAGCTCACGATCAACTCAACTCCAACTCAACTGACCGTGGAAGGTGTCTTTCAGTTAGAGGTACATTTCTATCGCATTTTCAGGGGAAATGGCAAAAAAGGAAGGAGCCTAGGATTGTTAAACACCGGGGAAACTACTTACACTCTAATTTTCTTTGTGCTTTCACCGACAGGCCGAATTTAAATTCTTTAGAGAAACTCTTGTCCTTCTCTCTTATTAACTAGTAATTGCACTTTTTTCTTGCTATTTCTATCCATCGGCTATGTAAAATGTGAATTGAACTGAGAAAATTCGATCTGCAACTTACTAGCAACTTACTTATTGCCAACAGGAGTAGTTCTTTGTTGGCTCTTTGTTCTTAAGTAAGTAACTAAGTAAAAGTCTTGCTCAACTTTCTCCACTTTTCTTTTACAAGTGAAAGCATATAATATTCTTTTTGTAGAACAGAATGTCAGTAAGATAGAGGGATACTACTTATATGCTATGCCCTATGCCATACCATAAACTACATATTAACTATTCAGGATATAAAGGATTTCGATCTGCTTTCACTTCTTGCTAAGCTAGAGAATTCTAATGTACAGTGTTGTACAGGGTACATCATAACCATTTGCGTATGACAGCTGCCAGGAATAAAGTTGTGAAAATTATATCAACTTCTAGTCAAAGGGAAAATATTTGAACTTTTGTCAATGAAAATGTTTTTCTAGATTTTCAAAATAAAAATTTCTGGTCAGGCTAAGAAAAGTCTGGAGAAAACCCGGATAATTTTATGACTTTCCGGGAATTTATCTTTTAACCAACAAAAATATTCTCCACAACTGGATTATTCTAGGTTTTGTCCAGAGCAGAAGGTCTGGAAGACTTTTAACAATATACTAATTTAAATTATGAAATGAAAATGATGCCGACTTAAAATTAAAATCTGTAGTCGATGGAAAAGTTTTTCCAGATTTACAAAATAAAATCCTGGCCAGGAAAAATCAAAATTCTGGAGAAAACCTGTGCAATTTTACAACTTTCCTCGGGAATTTGTCTTTTAACCACCAAAAGTCAATTTAAACTAATTTTGGCACACCAACTCGCAAAAATATTCTCTACAACTGGGGTATTCTAGGTTTTAGTTCTGGAGATAGAGCAGCTATAGGAGACAAAATGATTATGATATAGTCTGTATATCAGTATTCTACTATAAGTGGTTGATAGAAGTAGAAAGTAGTTAGGCAAGCCTTTTCCATGTCGATAATTGTTTTAGCTCCTATTTTTGTGTGATCTTGCAGCTTCCAGAAGATTTACAGCGTAAAGTGCTCGGACAAAGAAATGGCGTCGGTGGCCCTGGATCCGGGAGGAAGGAGAAGAAAATAATAAAAGTGCAAGTGCCAACTTTTCCTCCTACTGACATCATGTACGCTGTCGACAAGGGACGAGGTGAGTATTCATTAGTGTCATGTCGTGTCTGTAGTGTTAGTGTGTTACCTACCAAAATTAAATAGTAATAGAGTTGTCTGGACTGGTTTTCTGGAAATTCTGGAATGAATTGGCCAGGTAAGTCGTAAGTAGAGAGCATGTAGGCAATTTGGTTTTAGTGCTGTTTATAGTAGTGGATGTAAAATGTTAAATATTTAAAGAAGGGCACCCTGAAGGAGATTCTAAATTTAGCATTCCAGTCCAGGAGACAAAGACAAAGAGGACAAGCTAAATCCTATCCAGAGACTCGAGATAATCCAGCCAGATTCTAGACAAAAAGACTGATTTTATATTCTATGGCATTCTAATTCTAAAATATAATATTAATTTAATCTAATGTAATGTTTATGTTCTTTGTGCACACAACAGGGAGGAAGAATGGAGACAAAGACATAGTATCCGCAGCAATAATGGCCAAAGTGCTTCAGGAGAGAGAAAACGAACGAAAAGAAAACCGTCGCAACCGCTGTGAGTGTGCATCACGAATCGTGCTTCCAACTTTTCACAAAGAAACCCAAACTCTTCCAAGCTGCACAATTTCCTATTCAGATTTCCCATTTTCGTCCTCCAGTGAAGACGGGATTCTCTCCGCGACAATTACTCCTCCGCCGGGTCTCAACTCCATTCTCGGGCCACCGACGACACTGCTCCTCCACCACAACCCGCATCAGCCCCTCAGCTCTGCCAATCTCGTCGACATCATCAAGGAGGAAGAATTGGATTTGCCCTTAGTCAATACCTCTCCGCCTAGTTACCATCTGAGGAATATCAACCGGGAGACGTCCTTCATCCACCAATCTTCCTCCAGCTCCTTATCTTCGCCTTCTTCATCTTCCACGCATAATTTGACTCCAGATCTCATCGGGAGCACTACCAGCAGTCACAGTCACTCCAACGGGAGCATCAACGGAGGAAACATCAACGGATGCGGCAGTAGTAATTCCAGCATAAATCGGAAAATGGCTGGACACTGTGTCCGGGTCACTGACATTACGGATCACAATAAGGAATTGATTGACACCAGTGAAAACGGGAGTAATGGGTGTCCCAACCACGGGGTCATCACCCACTGGAGGACAACTGTCCTTGTCCAGCACCCACCGAAAAGCCTTGAGACAATCCCTCTGCTCCAGAGTCATTCAAACTCCAGTAATAATTTACAGTCCGACTCCCACAATCATCATCATCATAATCAGCCCACTCTCCAGCAGCAGACGAACTCCAGTTTGAATTCCAGTAGCATTCCAGTGCACGGAGCTTACGGGCCAGCAGATCTTTTAGACTCGGAGGAAACTACTCACTTCACTTCACCTCTTTGCACTCTCAGCAACGGCCCCTCCTCCATCGCCTCCACTAATAATTCCAATAACCATTCCCATCATAACTCAAATGGCTCTCATTCTGCAAATCCCTATCCAGCTCATCAGTACTATCGGGCTCAAAAGAGGACTTTTTGGACGAGATCCAGCTCTACTACTAGCACAGAAACTGAAATATAAATTATATATAGCGAAACTAGCAACTAATCGAATATTCTATATTCTAATAGCAATCTACGTATGTACTATGACTATAATAACCAAAAGTATGGCTTATATTTAATGGGACCCCAAAGATACTTAATTTACCTCGGAATATTATACTTAATTTGCCTCGAATAATATTAATTTACCTCAAAATTGAAATTCGCATCCACAAATACTTACTTTCCGTAAACTTTTAAATGCGAGTCCTAAAAATGTTATAATTTTCACCATAATTAAGGTTACATTTCTTCATTTAATTAATAGTTCAGAGAAAATAAGTATTTGTTAAAGCGATCCCCATTTTTGAGGTGAATTAATACATTTTAGGTAAATTAATATATTATTTGAGGCAAAGAAAGCATAATATTTTGAGGTAAAGCAAGTATTATTGGGGTCCCATTAAAAATAAGCTCAAAAGTATGTATTACAGATATTGGTGTACTGTAAACCTAATAGACCTCATCCTCAATCTATGATCTTCTATAAGGACATTTACTACACTGCCCCTGCCTGCTATTATACTTCAGGACTTGACGACAGAACATTGCATTCAAAAACACAATAGAAGAACACTACGGGGCATCACAAATGCAATCCAACTCAATATTTCCATAATCAATTCCATCGGCTCAGCTCTTCCTATATAAATATAAGTACATACTAAACTTACCAAAAGAAAACTTAGTTAGATTATACTAATTATATTATCTAATAATAATTCAGTAGACATAGGCCATTAAGCTTAGCTCTGCACAGTTTATTTAATAACTAGTATATAATACCTATGCACTTATTCTAATAGTACTTAAGTATAGATTTTCAGATACTGTGCAGTGTAGCATACAAATCTTAAGTATTTAGAAGATCAGATCAGAATCAAAGATATTAATTATAGTAATCTACTTAAAATAAGCATAAAGCATATTTATCCAATCACCAACAAGGAGAAATCAAAGAAAGTCCTTTTAAAATGAAAAATTAACTTATTTTCTTAGTTAGTTAGTCGAAAGAGAAAGAAAGTAAAGCCAGGCATATGTTTTGGTTGTGATGTAAGTAAGATGCAAGTAATTTTTTATTTAGCACAAGCAAAAGACGAGATCAGCCAAGACAAGTTTCTATTTATATTGAGATCATAATTATAAATCGTAACTATATACAAATTATGTCAGTATAGCACTTATAATATATTTAGCTTAAGCACTTCCCTATTTATAATTATAGTTATACTATAGTTAGATAATTAGCTGCCTAATTAAACTGAGAAATTGCAAAAGTTCTCCAGCAAACTAAGTATTACTTATCTTATAACTTATAGCTAATCTGTATTAAATTTGCAAGACTAATTATCCTTTATTTAATGCTTCAGCCTGCCTATAGTCATTGTCTTCATTATACTAAGTATATATTAGTTATTAGTTAGACTTATTATACCACACATATATGTGTACTTATACGAAATGCAAATTGGATTGCCTTATAATTAGCCTCAGATATACTTACAGTCATTTAGCTTCTAACTGAATTAAATTGACTTTCACTGTATGTATAAGCTAATTAAGTAGCGAATCACTCATTATGCAATTACTATTAAGTTTTAGCTAACAATACGCATAAAATGATAACTTGAATAATAAAATGAGTAGATTTAGTTTAAAATAATAAAATACTAAAGTACAACGTGGATACGTACAGACGTAAATAAATAAATAATAAATGCAGACACAGACACAGGTACATTACATGGTAATGCTAATTGAATAATAATTGTTGTGCAGTGAGTTGTGACTTGATATAACAAAAAATAGTAACAGTAACACGATAAGACATGATGATGCTCTTCTAAGAAAATTGAAACATTCCGTAATTAAATTAACTAGTTATGTACATATAGGTATACAGTACAGAAATCAAATAAAAATATTTACTGAAACACACAGAGTAAAGTCTCGAATTAGATAAATTGATACAGTAATAATCTAGATCTTAGAAATGATCATTGTAAATTAGAAGCAGATTATTATGTACAAGTAATCAAGTAATTCATTATATGCATTTTAAACTTTTAATTAATTATAATTAAGAATTTATGTGTGATTAATTGTAACAAGCAAGTTGTGTGATGCTGCGATGATTAATTATTAATTAGGTAACGCACCAGGTGAGTTACCAATTAACTTACCACATTTGTCCTAGTGCTGAGCTGGTATATTTCTTTTTTTGTGAATGTAAATTTATAATCTGCAAAAGTTACTACGTACAATACTAACACTATAACAATGCCAACTGTAATTAATGCAGATTACAATTACTTGCAGAAAGCAAATAATTATTCAAAATGAAGAGAGATTGCCGATTTTTACGCATGTTCCTAAGACTGATATCATCATTCGAATTAATCTCTTCTCTCCATTAACTGTTTTCTCTATTTAAGCTGCAACGTAATGTAAATTGCCTTGTGTGCATTCTATCTACTGTTACTGTTATGCGGATTGTCAAGAAGTGAAATATTTACCCATCGCTTTATAAAACAATACGTTTCTACACAAATGTTGCATATTTGCGAATTTGCGAATTTCTGCTGCAATATACATCAAATAAATAGTTTTGTTGTAATTAGCGGTGTTATATGTATTATAAGGCAATGGGGAAATACCTCACTTCCTGGCCATACCTGTGGTTCTCTAGTATTAGTAGCTGTTAACCTAAGTTATTACGTACCGAGTAGGTATTTAATTAATGCAGTCATTGCATTGCAGTCAGTCAAGTGAAGTCAAGTCAAGTCAGTTCAGAATCCAGGTGAGCCCTGTTCCTATTTCTAAGTAAAATCTGCATTGCAGTACCATAATATAAAATTAAATGTTATGTTATGATACGTGTACTGTACTGTAATTAAAGATGAGACTAGTCTACTGTGTACTGTACTGTAAAGTAAACTGTTCTTACCTAGATACTATATATGTATTCATAAAGTCATGCATAGATGGACAGCTCTTATTTATGTGTATTTTTGCATATTGTACTATAGTGTATGCAAAAATATTAAGTACACATATATATGAACTTTCTCTATGAACTATGATTCAAAATAGCCTTATTCGTAATATTAGGAGTGTAGCTATTTAGTAAACTAATGAAATAATGTGTAATTTAATAAAACTACAATTTATGTGAAGGAACGCAACAAACAAAATGCAACGCATACGCAACCCACTTTACTTACAATTACAATTACAACAGAAACAGAACACAAGACAACAACCATCCCGTATAATATTATGTAATAGAAAATAAATCAAAATCAAACTGAACTACATAAATAACATACATTATTACCTATACATAAAATACCTATACCTTGTAAATGTAACCTAACCATTCCATAAAATACCCATGCATTCCATTGTATGTAAGACGAAATAATAATAAATAAGAGGAGCTTGTCTGTCATCCTAAATCCTCCCTTATATAATAAAATGTAAACTACCACCACCAACACCACACCACAACAACATGCACAACAATAACATTATAAATTATGTCATATTTATTAGTTTACTTGTACGTGAATGAATAAATAAATACACGGCTCTGCCGGATTATAATACGAAAGCGTTTCTGAAGAATGTGAAGAATGTGTTCTATATAAATAATATTTATTTGTGCATCTCCTATGGAAAATATGACCTTTGTAATATTTTACAGACAATTTATTTGCATACAGATAACCTAAATACTATTTTGCAAAAGAAATAACACCTTTGAAGGTAAATTGATTATTCCCTGCGTAAATGATTCAAATATTTTTTAATTACTAGCAGGTATGATAAATAAAGAGACAAGTTTATGGTATTTGATTAGTAAATCGTCCTTTATTTACGAAATGGACGACTAGTTGATAAAATGACATCCAAATAGAATCATCATCATTGGCACTGTGTACAGATAATGTAACTGCAACACTACATAGAGTCAAGTCATCTCAATCAACACATTACATTAAAGTACATACAATTTTACATTACATATAGGTTTTTGTCACTACAGAGTTCAGTTCACTTCACTAGTACAGTACATACATAGACCTACGATACAATACACCTAACCTTTATTACTTGTAGTTGTAGCCAACATACAGAAGCTTCCCGTTATCATTTTACTTACAGCTCCTCCTTTTCTAAGATTCTTTAAATTTTAATTGATCTAATTAGAATTTTCTTTTACTTTCACTGGCCTGGCCTACGATACTGTACGATAAGGATTTGATAATTGATAGTAGGTCGTATGGTATGTAGTATGGTAGGGCATATTAATTATTTTCAAATTCAATTGTAAATATCGAGTACAATAATCTACTTTAATTTCGCAGATTATTTTAATTTTAATTTATTTAGGTAGAGAGGGATTTAGTACACAGAGGTAGAGAGTATAGGTAAGGTAAGGTATGTAGTAGGATTTTATTTAGGTATGTAATTGTATAATGAGTAATTTTAATTTTGTCTTCGTTTTAAGTATAATAAGATACAAGTCAAGTCAACTTCAATTTCAACATAACTACATCTGTATTGTATTTGTATACTTATTGCTATGCATTGTGTATCTATATCCATATCCATCTATATACCTAATCGATCTGCATGCAGATATTATCCTTTCACTTACTTTCTCTTCCTTTTTTCTTCTCGACCTTTCTTTCTCCCACTTTCTATAATATTCCTACATATACATCTTCTGTGTGTATCCCTAATTTCGATTTTGACTTTTCATTTTAAAATCTCACTTTTTATTTAGCATGAGAGAATTTTATACAGTACAATAGAATTAACTTCCTACCTTACCTACAGTACAGTACTCGTCTATTTTTTCCCATCTCGATCTCACCGCATCCCTCTTATGTAATAACAGTATCATATAGTAGAATACAGCACAGCGTAAACTAATATTGATAAGCTTTATAATTTTTGTAGATATTGTAGGTAGAATTAGAATTTTTTAAGGAAAAGTAAGGATATAGGTAATATTGTAGTTAGAAAAGGATATTTTGTACGTAACATAGTAAGTACAGAAAGGGTAATGTCCACGGAAATACTACAGATATGTCAACAAGCCATTTTTATCAAGCTTTATTGAAACAGTAAATGTCATCGTCCATTTGTCAAGGGAGGAGCCTTTTGACATCTCTGATATTATAAATATTCTTACCTACCTACCTAATGTATATATAGTAGTTATTATCTAACATTCAACCTATAATACTTATACCTATACTAAATATCTGATATTTTAGCTACACTACTTTTAATTAATATCTTTTAAATGTTTAGTACTGGTACGATGAAATTGAATTATCTATTCAAAATTTCAAATGCAGATACCTATGTTAACTATGTAAAGTAAACACCAACAGTGCAATAGTTATTGGCATCATCTAAAAGAACATTTTTTCTAAGAAACTCATAAAATTAATTTGATAACCTATTTCTTATCCGCTAAAAAGTTGCAATAATATTCCAGGAAACTTTTCAAGTGAAAAAGAATCACAATAATTTCTAAATTACATAGACATACATACTTTAATTTACTAACCATAAGAAAACTATGTAAATGTATTTATCTGAATCTAGTACAAGTATTTAACTACAATTTGTCATCTATACGTTAAAAGAGATGGTTATTTCATTCAATTACCAAGTTTCTGATCTAAATCTACTAGAGTATCGATTTAATTTAAGGATTTAGAGAGAGATGTTTAATTTCATTATATTTATAATTTTTGCTACACATACCGACATACCTAACGTAAGTAAGAGTCTTATTTCGTACTTTGTACATCTATATATGAATACAATACAATACACTTGCATTCTCGCTCACACAATCAGATACAATAATTCTTAGAGTAGGTTTTAACGTGAGGTATCTGTAGAATTTAATTAAATTCTGTATTTTATGCACTCACTTCCATTCAGAATAGTTATTATGTAGATATATCATTGTTAGGTATAATATTATACTTACTTACAGCTATACAGTCCTATATAGTAAACAGTATACTGAACAATAAATTAAGTCGAACAGGACGTCCAAGGGTAAACATGAGAAATGGGATTGGATTGTATGTAATTCTTCTTTTTACATAAAAGACTCGCGACATGTTATTACTTTATAGTTCTAGTCTAAAGCTTACATACATTTTTAATAATATCATACAAATGTATCAACCTTCTCGAGATCAATTTGAGTTACCTCAACTCTTGTTTTGTTATGTTTGTGTATGTATTTTCATCAGAAATGCATTTCTATTCATCAGGACTGAATGGAGAAGGAATAATTGTGTTTTTCTTCGTTTTTGGACTGATATAGTGGACACGGAAAGTTAAAAAGGAAAAAGGACAGTGAGAGAAGCCCTGTTACATTTTTATTTTATAGTATACGAAGATTCTAGAATTCTTTAATCTTTTAATTCGAAACAGCATAAGCATTCTATAATTTTTTGCCTGCCTTCTACACATTGACATGACATGACATGACATGACATAAACGTACTTACTTACTTACTTACGCGTGAGACGAACACGACAATACATGAACAAACACCAGAGGTAAGTATTAAGTATGTAATTTAATTATGTAACAGTAGTCGTGATCTAGTTATACGAAGGACTATTAATGTGTGAAGACGACGCAGAAGTTCCAGCACTTTCATGATATGTGTCAGTTACAGATCAGTTAGCAAGCGGGATCTCTCGATCCAACTCACTAATGTCTACTAATTACTTTTTTTAACTGTAAACTACAAACAGCTACTCTTTTTTATGCACATTACATTATTATCCTCGTTTCAACATTTGTCTTACACTTTACATACAATACACTAATTAATAATTTTGTATTCTATTTATTATTCCTCACTTCTTGGCTATCTTTAGACATTAGACATTTTAGCTGAATTTCTAATTTTTCTATAATATTTGCCCATTTGCTAGCTAATGTTTTGTTATTTTTTAGTTATTTTTGAAAAAAGCTCATTTTAATGAAGATCAACTACAATTCTTTGACAAATGCATACTTAATACACTTTCTTTTCTAAAACTGCTGATATAATATCATTTTTCAATATAAATTGTAAAATAAAGACTGAATTAAATCTTACTTTAGATTAAAAGTGCCCAGACTATTCTTATATAGTTAATTGCTAATATTATTCCTGTTCCATACTTAATGAATCAAAGAGTATCGCATTAAATGCCTACCTTCCTCATAAATACATACAATGAAATTAATAACACAATCGTTAATGACTTGACGTTGACTGCCCTTGTCTTTTCGGCGTTTCTGTCTGCTTGACATTGACTTGCTCGCTTAATTATAAAGTTTTGTCGAAATCCAAACTCCCGTCAAGTGAAAGTGAATGTCTCTCTCTCAAACAGTCAATAATGAATACAATAGAGTACTTAAGTGTTCAAGAGAACAGAATAGAATCAAAGAACAGATAGAGTGAAGAACTAGATGAAAGAAAGGAAGGAAAAGTCAATAGGAAGGATATACGGAACACAAAATAATGTCACAATAAATAAAACTACCTACCTGTACATATATCTGTACTCTTTTTTATCATTATATAAACGATGTGCCTATAAACTTGACGATCTACGCTCCCTAGGATCTTATTCTGCAGTAATAGTAATACCTATTTTAAATATAACATTTGTATTCACACAATGCACATACGAGTTAAAATTCATATTTCTAATAAACGTCCAAATAATAAAACACATTATGATTAAAGTTTTAGCTTACATCATTATCGTTAGCTTATAATTACGATTACCTACCTAGGTACCTAACTATTTAATATTTAATATAACTTTTCTTCCTTTACTTTAGTGCAATTTAAACTCTACGCTTTGTTTGATGTCTTAATTACATTTTCGTAACCTATAAATGAGATAACATCATCGTATCATAACAGGAGCCCGTTTCTTTGTTATGTTGTAGAGAGGAAGGAAAAAGGATGCAATTATTTTTGGCTGTTATATGTATTAGAATCAATAAATACAGATAGCTCTCCTATTTCCCTGCATACTAATATTCTGCTCCAAGTTCCAACTCAAACTCCCTCCTAACATTATGTCTATAGCAGCAAGCAATTAAAAATTCATTTTCGTAACTTAATTAAGATCAAACTAATAAATGCACTACGTGACTCCTGTCCTCAACTGTCTTCTCATCTCCCACAAGAGCTAAACGAGGACAAAGGCGTAGTCAGCAAATACAAATACATTTTCATTTTATATCATTCTATATAATTATATACACTATTATTAACTTTAGGCTAACTGCCTGTTTCCTATCTTGCATAGGCATTGCTAATATTAATATTTATGTAGGCTACCTGATTACATATTCCATATACCTCTTATCCTATGTAGTAACAGTACTGTACTTTAAAAACTAACTATTTAGTTCATGAATCTGAAGAGTACAAACATTACATAGATTACATTGAATTTGCTTAGTTAGCTAAAACTATACTAAAACTAATTACTTACAATACATTTCTTAGAAATCATAATCATCATTAAAATTCAGAACATATACATGACATGACTACTCAATACCATACATTTCATAATGACTCTTCATATCTTGAAGTATACAGTGCACAATTCATTTATGTAGTTTTCTTTTAATTCTAATATAATTAATTACTATCAACTATCTATATTTAATTATAATTAAAAGTTTTCACAAAGAAACATCTTCTTGTAAATTCATTTCAACAATACACAAGGAAATTAACAATTTAGACTAACTGGTTCTTACTGTACTTTCTATATATTATGTACTACAACTACATAATATAGCCTTACGTTAATACATCTACTAACTACTTATTCATTTATAATGTGTAATTGGTGATAAAACAAATTTTTGCTTAAATAGCAGGAGAAGCCTGATTGTGAGAAGGACCAGCTTTAAAATATAATCATAAATATTAATACTAAAAAAGGTAGAATACAATTAAACTTTCTTTCTTCTTTAAAAATTAAATACGTTGTAAGTTAATTTAACTTGTCTTATTATTTAAAATTATTATATGACGATATAAGTTGCATATTTTTATAAATAAGATCAAAAACGCTGGGTTATGTAACAAACACCTTCTATATCAGAACCAGACCCCTGAGAATAACATTAAATTATAAATAGAATCTAATAAAGAAAACATTGAAGAATAAACTACAATACAGATAACAGAAGAATTAATAATTGATTATGTTTTTGATGATTGTTTGTGATATCTGTATGATATTTATAGTTTCACTTACATACATACAATTAGCAGCCACTTACATGTCGGGATAATTTTCGTCATCTTCAGTGTCCTTTGAATTTTGAATATTCGGGGGTGGGATAATTATGTGGTTGGTAAGTGGCCGTGCAGTGGAGTGGACTGAAATTGTAATTAGTGTAATTACGGTGTATTGAGAAGCTAATTTTGATAATAATTGAAGATTAGAGTGTAGATTGTAATTATTAGATAAAAGAGTGTTGTGAATGTGCACGAGGGAATAGGAGGACAGACAGGTGTTGTGTTTCGCTCTACTTTGGCCCAGGTTGGTCTACTTAGTAGGCTTCAGAGTGGTGTTCTGTCTTGAGGACAGGGATTCGATCCGAGTGTCTTATGGGCAATAGAGCATGTTTGCTGTTGGTGGAGAGGAGAGCCGACGAAGGATGATGAGCTCCTGAACGGGAAGAACTTCTTCCGCTGCTGGCATAATATGTCGAGACAGTGGGTGGGCTGATGTGAGAGCCACTGTGACTCCTTCGTCGCTTCCTACCCTCTTCATGAGGCTTATTCTCAGCCTCTCTCTCGAGCCAACTATTCCAAAAACACGTCCAAATTTCAATCCTTAACTACACCTCGCCGACACTTTAGATCTTTAGAAGTAAATCCTCTCTCTATCTACATCCCAACCCTCCCAGCTAAATAAGGGACATTTTTCTTAAATATATTCCCTTAACAAGCCATAAAGAAAATAAAAGTAGCCTTACCATCCCACGGACACAAAATCAAAATCAATTCATCAACATGTAAAATAAATCAATTCTTCAAAGAATAGAGAATAAAATGGTACGTATGTATTTAAAGGGTATTATTTCACTACAGGAATAAATAATATAATCATATCAGTACTTAATAGTGAAAATAGATTATAAATAGTAAATATATAGGGGAAATCTTTTTAAATAGAGCATAACAGTGGATAAACTTATTTCCTGCCTATCCTAACTATATAGAAGGTATATAGAAGTATCCCCAGAAATATCGCTCGACTAAATCCGCCTTATTACTTCTCTTCCATCCGATTTTGTGGATTTCGTGATGACGAAAAGCAGAGCTTCATGATGAACGGAAACTTCCCTCCTGCAATCGAATCAAATACAAACAAACTATAAATACACCGACTCAGCCCAAATGTGGATTGGATCTTATTTAGCTTACATAGTATTGCAAATGAATATTTGAAAGGAAATTGATTGGGAACTATAGCCATTGAGAGAAGTTGCTGATGTGATCTATTTCTAATTTATGTAACTGAAACTTCATTTCGGATTTCAGCACACTCACACTCAGCTCAGCTTTATCTTTTCTCTTCAATAGAAATAGCTCCCCATCAATATTTGCTTTCTCGAAAGTAGTGTATATATTTGTGAGAGATATAAAAAGGGGTTTAGACGTACGTAACTCACCGACACTTTTGATAGGATGGTGGTTCATGATGGAAAGTGCCTCAACCGCTTCCGTCAGTGTCTCGAACTCGATCAGTCCTGAAGAACTCCGTTCACCTACAGCATTGTCAGATATTTTGAGTATGGAGCCACAGCAGCCCTTACGGGCATTCAATACTTAACTAATTTTAAAATTGTGTAATAATTGTGTGAATAATTTGAGAGGAAACCGGAAACTATTTACTCTTACTCTTCGACTGAAAAAACTTGATAGCCTTTGGCATCGGTGCTTCAGCATCTGCGAAAACATCCCGCATTTCGTTCTCTCCTATGTTCGGAGGAGTGTTGAAGAAATGAAGCGTCTGCTCAAAACACAGAAACAAAACACAATTCATGAACTTTCACTTGCCGGAGAAAGAAGCAAAGTAAAAGCTAAAAGTAAAGTAAACGTAATATTATTAATATTATTGCACAGTAGAAGATATACCATAATATTTAAGATATAGAACACAATTTCTAATAATACCATACAACAATAAACTAAAGATCACACAATAGAAACAAACTTTTCTATACAACATGAACACCCAGTCCACAATCACAGGCCTAATAACTCAATCAGTTACACAACAGCTCATTTCCCCTCCTTTCTCCACGCACCAAGAGTGAGACGTACTATTACATCAAACGAAACCTTTCACTTTCACCGCTAATACTCCTACTTTATCCGCTTTCTCTATTTAGTTATTTTTATTTACACACGTACGAATACGAAACGGATTTTAATTGCAATTACCCTTCTTTCTTGAACTAGCTTGATCATTTTATCAAATTATAGGCAACTAAACTAATTAAAAGCTTAATTAGCTCAGACAATACATACAAAACGCAAAAAATTTTGTTAATTTGAAAACGATAAAAAAAATCGCCTAAATCTTAACTTTCTTCCTTAAACTTTAAACAGGGTAACTCTCGGAGCTCGTAAGTACGTAACAAATAGAAAATAAGCTTCTAACTAGTAGAAATGACGAAACTAACAAACAAAACAGTACTAAACAAACCAGACAATAAATAAATGACTACACATTGCACTTTTCAATTCAAAATATCATTTTACACTAAAAGTATGGCATCATTATTCAGACACATAAATATAATAAATTTAAATAGGAGGATAGACAGGCATAGCTGAGTGCATGAAGAAATTTGATACGTGAATAAGTGAATGATGACAATGACAACGTAGGTATTGTTGTTTGATGTCTGTTTTTGTAGGTCTTTGCTCCAGACTCTGTCTAACGTGGAATTGACATGACTTTGTAATTATTGAGTAGTCCGTTGTCATGTGTTGTGATGAATTTGGTGAGTGTCAGTGTCACTGTAAGTGGCTTGTGCACTGCTACGCTGCTCCTGGCCTTTGCTGACTGTGACTGCATGATTATCTCTTGGCTATTTACTATTTAAGTACTTAAGAACTAACATATATAGGTCATTAAGGTATTGAATAACGATTAGGTACATTTTCTCCAGGCAAGACAATCAAAAACTCCGGGAAAACTAACTGGGGAAGAGAGAGAGAGAAGAAAGGGATAAGAAAACACAAAGACGACACATCAAAAATGTAAACGCATACAAAAATCATGTGAGTTTCATCTGAGCATTTCAAATAAGGTATTTAGGTACGTAAAAGTTCTTGGTCTGTAATTTGCGTGGCCTGGCATGGGGTGACTGTTGTGGTATGATTTATTTCTGTGATTTGATTGAGTATTTATTTATAAGTAAAGATTTAGTATTAGTATCAAGTAGTACCTACACTTTTGTACTACAGTTCACACTTCATATAAGGAATTCTTTATAAAAAGGCTTTTTTTAACTAAAAGCTTACAGGAAATATAAAATGCAACCTTTTCCCTTAGTATAAGTTTCCTTATATGAGGAATGAACTGTAAGTTTGTTTGTAATTAATTAAAATTGAGGAATTAAGTAATTGTAATTGTAAATTGTAATAAAGAAACGAAAGGTAGAAGAGAGATGTTGTTAAGTCAATTAAATATTATAACAATGTATTTATAAATGGATGATGATGGTCTGTGATTGTTGTTGAATGGGTGAACAGTGGTTGATATAAAATGCATGGTATGATAATGATAATGGTATCTCTCCTCTATAAAGTATTTTAAGTATTATTGATATAGTAAGTAGTTAAGTAGGTATTTAGGTATTTAAGTAGGTAGGTAGTAGTAAATTGTATATTTTGTAGTGATGATATGAGAGTGAATGAGTTACCTTTGTGGGTGGTTGTATTCTGTTTTTGCTAGCCATTTCAGGGTTGAGAAATCGGTTGTTTTTGTTACCCATGAAGTCTTTGAAAGAAGGGCTGCCGTCCGGAAGTGTGTGAGGTTGCTGAACATCACTAAGGAATGCTTGTTTCGAGTATCTGTCCAGGGCCAAAAGACCAACGTGTCATGTCAAGCTCAGTTCAGCTATTTCAACCTCATTTCTAAATATGTCTAGGTATATGGAGGTATAGGGAAGTACAAGGAGGTATAAGGTATAAGTATAAGGTAAAGAACGGGTATCAAGTAAATAAGTAGAGTAGAAGGGTATTTATTTCTTATGTCTCTTCTGTCCTAATGTGTACCTACCTAATCAATCCTTATAGTATTTATCATTAGATTCAGAAATAGTATATTTATGCTCCAAAGAGTATATTTCCCTTTCTTTTCTTCCTTTTCTTCCATAATTTAGTATTTTACTACTGTAAATGGTAAATAAGTGTTTTTCTACATAATTTGCACTCAAATGTTCAATTTCCTAAGCTCTTCAATTCAAATACGACATTAGTAGGTACAAATATAGTTCTATTGTTTAAAGTTATTTGCTCGTGAGTGTAATTTTGAATTTTCTTGTCAGTTCATTTAAGCAACAAGGAGCATTGATATAAATATTGTTGTATAACATGTAGGTTTTGCATGGAAATTCTCTGTCCTCACCAAAAATGTATACATAACATACTTAACTCGTACATTACACATAACGAGGAAAGAACCAGAGAAAAGTAAATACAATCAGTAAGTAATAGAGCAATAAAATGAAAGTTAGAACAAGACATTGGAATTGGAGTTTGGAGAAAAAAGGGTGTTTGTTCTCCTGGCCATTTGCATTTCATTTGACTTTTTTAGGAGCTGTGCGTGCGTGCGTATGTAATAGTACGTATGTATAGTTATATAGATTAAGTAGTATATTCTGTAGATACACAAAACATTGAATTCACAAAATCCCTGTAGTATAATAAATATATAGCATTTACAATTTAGTTTGTAAAATGTAAAAGTATATAATAATGTATAATGGGATTTTGTGTGTGTATGTATCACTTTACTGCTTAAACTCATTTCGATTTCCATAGAATAGAACTATAATACTAGTTAGGGAGATAACTTAGCCATAACAGGCCAAAAGGAATAGGAAATACGAAATGAGTTTACATACATACATACATACATAAGTACATAAGAGAACAAGGCACGTACGACGGAGAAGGAAAGTCAACATTATTATATGGCACGGCATGGTATGGCACACAGTGATCTGATTTCCATTTCCAATGCCTTCATTTCTGTAGTAAAACTCCCCCACCACCAACCACCAGCCAACTCAACTCGATTATTATGACCAAACCACGAACGAAGAGAGGAAATAGCAAAAGCAGAGGATTCAGACGAATGCAGAAAATTTCCATACAGATCTTGAAGCAGATGGCTTCATTGAACTGACCAACCAAAAAAACGAGCGAGCGACTCGACTACTCGACCCGACCGAACGAGCAGATGGGGGAAACTCGACTCAACTCACCCAAGTTGCACTTTCGATCCGAACATGAATGTGTTGTTGAAATTTGACATTGCCCGATCCACTGACAAAGCATCGCCCATCTGTACCATAGCGCAACCTTCCTTTGATTTCAGAAATTTCACCTGAAAAACGGGCATTTCAATTTACACAACTTTCTCTTAATAAAAAAGAAAAATTAATTATTAATTAATAAAAATTATTTAAAATTTTAAAATACTTAAATTAGTTCGGTTCTTCCTTACCCTGACTACATTTCCATAAAGACAGAATAAATTGAAGAGTCTTTCCGCATTCATTCTGTCATTACTTAGTCCGTAGACCATCATGACTGCTCCTTGTTGCATAGGACGACCCGGTCCTCCAACACTTCCTCCAGACGTGACCATATCCCCCGACCCTGGAGGAGATGATCTCATCGGCCCATTGCGATAGGAATATTCATCCTTCGGTCCGCCACCTCCGTAGCTCCTGTAATAAAAATAATATAATAATAACCAATAAAAATCTCATCTCTAAATCCCTATAATGCACAGATTCACAGATCACATGAGAATAATTTAATGGGATTGAGCCCCGAAGGGCAATACAATAAAAATGAGATATAGGAGTAATAAAATGGACACTTACACTTCGTACCTGTCGGATGAGTAGCGATCGTATGGCGGCTGCTCGTGATAGGACGGCGGTCCGCCCGGGGCACTCGGCCCATTCATAGATCGTGAATATCCATTCTCATAGCGATCGTAAGGACCGTTGGCAAATGCGACTTGACCTCTCATCGGATCCATTCCGCCCATTCCACTTCCACCTATTCCAATAATCACCGCAGAAAAATCATGCAAAAGACGCAATCCTTTAGATAAATCAATACAAACTTTTTCTCTAGAAATAAGGAAGCGTAAGCGATAAGCACGCATTTTGTCATCTCATCAGCCAATCCCAGACTTTCTCCAAATTTCATATTCTCAACCTAACCAAAGTATTTTCAATTTTAGCTTCAAAGTTGAAAGGGAAAAAGATTTATTCGACAGACGTAGTCAGCGAGGCACAGGAGTACGAAAATGAGATTTGCAAATCTGTTTGCTGAATGAATTGCAGTGAGAATGAATTCAAGTGAATTGAATAGCCAGTTAATACTCCCTCACAGTAGAAACCTATTACCAAAACGAGAGAACTAAAATAACTTACATTACGTACCTCCATATACTAAATACATACATTCTTCCTACATACAAGAAATCTACAGAAATTGCAACTCTAAGATCTGCTGCGAAAGGAAATACGTCCAAGGCACCACATCCAGTCTAAAAGAGTCTAAACCTCGGAACTAAATCCCCATACACATTTTTGAAAGAGAATATTCCATTGTGGCCCAATATACAAAGAGATAAATGCTTAGCCGACATTCGCAATCACATAATAACAGCCACTTATACCATTCCCTCCTTCAGTAAACATGTCACTATACTTTTAAACCATTAAACTCCATGTACACATATAACACACAACTTTCTAAGTGAATTGCAGCCTAACTCACGTATATACACAACAAATTCAATTCTCCTCCTATGCATACAGTCTTAAGATACATTAATATTACACTTGCTTAACTTAACGTATATATAATACTACTTACTTAGATATACTTATTTCCTACCATTAGCCATTTAGCCAGCTTATATAACAAACAAACCCTTTCTAAGTCAACTAAACATACAGAATATATTATTTTACATACATTTATGCACTAACGAAAGGAGAGAAGCTAAAATTGGACATTTCCGCAGTTGTGATATGTGCGTCTAATTTCTTTTGCAAGAACTCCTTATAATTGCAGGGAAGACAGACAAGGCCAACTGGGAAGGCGAGCACTTAAGGTACTTTAAGTACTTACGATTCCCATTCCGGTGTAAATTATTGCTAGTGATTAGTTGGCTCCTTGAGAACAATTCTCAAGACACTTGCAATGCCATCAGTATAAATTACACGAGTTGAATAGAGAACGCTCTCTAATAGTAGCTCCTTCCTTCATTTCATGACTTCTGCAAAAACTAACTCATTCCTTCCATCCATCCAATAAACAAACCAAATCCAAGATCCGAAGATCCACATACAATCCAAAATATCTAGCAGCACATCAAAATCAAACTAAACCAACCAAACCACTCAACTTGACTTAGAACTTATACATACCTACAGATCCACAATAATATTTATGTATTCATAACACATAATAATCTTCTTGCATTGCTCCACTTAAAAAGTTTAGCACATAACATAGTACAAGTTTAGAAATGTATCAAACCTCAATATTATTCCACTTTGCACTAGTTGCAAATTGTAAATTGTAAATCAAATTCATACTCCAATGACTTTGCAAATATTAGTTTCATTCAACTGCAACTATTTCTACGTGTAAGCTTTCCTCATTAAAAAGTTCACAAAGGACGGGTTCTCCTTTTAGATTATTCTTATTTATCCTTTTTGTATTGTTACATACCTACTACATTGTACATTGGCAGCTCAGCTTCTTCTCTGCTCCAATTTATTCAATCATTCAATGGGATATCAATATCTATGCTTTATATTTACTTTAATAATAATATTGTACATAACAATACATTGTAGGATAATAGGTAGGGTATATCTTATGGCAAAAACATTTTAATGGAGTGGTAGGTAGGTATAGTAGGTAGTTGCTAGTTAATCCAATTCAAGATTGAATATCCATTGACGCACGTGTCTCCGTGACTGTAAATCAAAGAGCCTAACCTAAGCCCAACCTCCAGATCACAAAAGGTATGCAAAATAAAAAGTGAGTGAATCTGAGTCTGTAATTAAAGTCTATAGCTCAGAACTTAGAAGCTTAGATTGTATTTGTCTCCTGTCCCAACTCCCAACGTCCCAACCCTTATAATACTCAACTTATGTATGCGGGATCGTAAAAGGAGTCTTTGTTTCCAGGAAAAAATAAGTATAGACACATACATAGTACATAAATCATATACACTATACTTATACTGCCATGTAATCAGGAGCTAAGCACAAAAAAGCCGAAAACCATTGAAGATCAATTTAGAGTCTGAAAATAGAAAAGTTTCGCTTGGATTCCTTTCTGCATTTGCCCCAGAGATGTTGATACAATATTCTCCAAATGTGTTGTATTTGTATTTGTATTTCTTCAGAAATATTCCTGGCCCGAATCTTATGCGGTATATTGTAACTATCTATAGTCTGCCGCATCTTGTTAGAACTCTTTTTCTTCTATCTATCTAAATCTGTTCTCTTCTAGAGCAAAGCTAACTTGAAAAGGAGAGACGTAAGTGCAAGACAGGGAAACTCATGCAACGGATGACTAAAGTGGAAAGAACGTCGATTTGCGCTCGAATGACAATGACAACTACCTAAAATCACCTAACGTAAGGACGCAACTGCTTTATCTCAACTTCTTCCCTTCTGTAATTGAGCGAACCTTGCGAACACTCAATCTCTTCAATAGCTCCTTCTTCTCGTAGCCTTTCCTACCTGTACTAAAGTTCTTATGTTTTTCGAAGGACCAGCTTTAAGCACCAACTTGTATGATACTTAAAACAATCTTATCTTGGCTTATGCTGACCGCACAAGTTCTCTGAGCTACGTGTCTTATGAATACTTATGTGAACTCCTAGAACTGAGATATCTAACTACAAACTTTCCCTAATAAGGCCTATTATGAGGAATGCAACTTAAGAAAATCTCCAAAAATATAAATTCTTATAAATTATATTTATTCTATTGAGACACACAAAAAGTACTTACTTACTTTACAAAAGACAAATCGTAACTGACTTGATCAAAACAAATTCACACCTATATCAATATTCTTACAAGTTAATCCAAAACATAAACTTATCATAAGTTACAAACTAGACTTAAAACTAAACAATTATATTTCCACATTTTATCGTATATTATTTCTTGAAATATAATTATAAATTAGCAATTAACCTTAACTTATGTAACTTAATTATCTTATTATAAACTTAAAACTAAACTTAACGTAAAAAGTTAAACAGTTAGTTAAGTTAGAAGTTGAAATATAACTAACAGATAAACAGAAAACAATCTTAACTTAAAAAGTTGGAGAGTTGGTTAAGTTAAGAGTTGAGATACAAATAACTAAACCGACAGAAAGTATACTTAACTTAAAAAGTTGGAGAGTTGGTTAAGTTAAGAGTTGAGATACAATTAACCAACCAGACAGAAATCAAGCTTAACGCAAAACGGTGAGACAACCGTTGAGTTAACTGTTGAGTTGAAAGGATAACAAAGGAGAGAAACTACAACATAACGCTTAACGTTGAGAACACCGTTGAGTTAACTGTTAAGTTACAAGTTAGCTCAAAGAGAGAAAATCAATCATAACGCAAAACGTTAAGAAGTGCGTTGAGTTAAAAGTTGAACTATATTTAACATGAAGAGAGAAGATCAACATAATCCAATTTAACTTAACCTAAGTAAACCTAACCTAGATAAAAAGTTAACATAACTACAGAAAACAGACTCAACGGAAAACGTTGAGAAGACCGTTGAGTTAACCGTTGAACTAAAAGTTACTACTGCTGTTCGATCAGCAACACCTTCATTATTCACGGTTGCTGTTTTTAGCTAATTGTATTACTTACGTACTGAGATATAGTAGCTAGAAAAATATATATTTATATTTCTAGCGTCTAACTATAGTAAATAAAACGGAGCAGAACACCAGAGCATCTTCTTTGCAAAATTATGACCACAAAAAATAGGACACTCTATATAAAGAATTTATATGCTAACATAATTGTGTAAGTGGAAGTAGGTACGTAACCATACTATGTACATAGTAGTATTCCCAAGAAAGATAAAGAATTTACATAGCCAGAGAGAGAATACATTATTGTGTAAGTAGGTACATCTGTACTTTATCCTTCCTAACTTTACTTTACTTCAATGCAATGCAATCTTCAAAAGAAAGATAATACGACAATGTAAATTATACAGGACCATATATGAATAATGCACATTTCCATAATTGTACACAGCCAAGCCAGCGCACGATGATGTTAGTTAATTGTTCAAACTCTGGTCTAGCCAACTCTCCCATACAAATACTCATCTCAGTACTTACTCAAAATTCAAAAAGATCCAGAATATAAATGTTCATATACATATACATAGATACAATATATAATGCATACGAGAAACGTAGAAGAAAATTTGCAACAAACGGATGGGGTAATAGAATCTCCATAAATACAGTTTTGGCTTTTTCACATCACGACTATAATATAGCCATTACAAAAAGGATACACCTACTACTTACTACCTACCTTATGTAACATACCTATAGATATAGATACAAAGTTCTCCATTGCAAGGCAATACCTACTTTTATTTATAAAAGAAAAGTAAGTAATTGTATTTCATACTTGACTGTACTCTGTTCTGTACTGACTGCATATGTTCAATGTTCCGAGGATCAGAGACATTCTAGAACACAACATCCGTCTTTATTTCTCTTACAAGTCGAGCAAACCAAAAAAACTGTACATAAATACTTACATACTCAAGGAACTCACTCTCAGCACAATAATGTATTGCACAACAATATACGAATATACGAATATACATAAATACACGCTAATGTTACGAAAAAGTATGTTATGAAATTCTCTTTCCGCCTTTCCTGTGTGGATATACCTATACATAGACAGTGCATTTATTGTAGTAAATAATAGAGATACTTTCCCTTCCTTTGTAGCAAAAGTATATAATGTATGTAAATGTAACTTAGTTTAATGTAAATACCAAAACCAGACTAGACCACTGCTGTCCTGTCCTATCTTAGTTAGTATCTCGTCCAAAAATAAAGAAGCCGTAGTGAATTTAGAGATTCTACAAGGCATACCTTCACGCTCCTCTAAATTACTCGGGGATAAAGTCGCAAAATTCACAAGTGATAGCGAGTGACATCAGAAAAGAAACAACAGAACTCGGAGTGCATGGTCCATGCCATTGCCATTGCACAGCACGGCATGAACATACAAAAAGTGAGTACAATGACAATAGCATGTAGAATGGAGTTCCACTCTATGTAGTCTAATATGTAACTAACTGTTCTTTACTGCATTTGCATATAGAACTTATAAATTCTATACTCAAAGTATATACATACAATGAACAACGTCTTGTAAGAATTAGTATTATAGATATAAGAAGGCTTACATAAAATAAAAAGAATATCTTTCCCTCTATTCACTTAGCAAAATTGTAGAGAATCTCGTTAACTCCGGGATCCATCCCATCTTCCCATCGCACACATACACATCTCACTCCAACTCCAACTTACTCCGCGGGGAAAGAACGCATTTCGTTAGTGGAGCATTATTGTTTGTTCAGCACTGTCTTTATTGTGTGCACAGTATAATATAATCTATACTAAAACTAAACTCTAGGTAAGAGCAAAAATTGTCTTTGTGTCTTAGAATCACAATACATATACAAATACATATAGTAGATCTCTACCTACTACCTACCTATGTAGTCTCTATATATTTAAAGCATTCATCCATTCCATTCTTTTGCTGTTTTTTGCCGACAGAAATAGACGAGCTCACACCCAACCAAATAAACATCCAAAGAGCAAGAGCAAGAGCAAGACATCTAAAATATATTCATAGGATAACTTAACGTACTAATATAAGTACACCATAGGGAAGCATATACATAACTAGAACTACCTACCTAGTTAATATAAATAAGTCCACAATAACTAAGTACATACATAAACACGACTAAAAGTACACGTAAGAGATCATGGCACAGAACAATATACCAAAGAACGGCATAACATACAAACTGACAAACTTTCCAGACTCAGACGAGCATACAGACCACTTTTCCTAACTAACAACTAAAATACGTAACTTCTCGCACCTATCATTAGCCTATTTTTATTTTCACAAGACTTGTACTCTCTTCTTTATAAGTACAGTACACAATATCCACATCAACACTACTATACAAAATATAATCTATTTAATCCTCTATGCATTTTGTCTCCCACTTTATGTTCTTTTATTGCTCTACACTCTACTTATACTTTATACCTATGTAGTACTGCTATTGTATATTGTGATCTGTTGGATTACCTTATTACTTACGACAAAATGCTTTCTTCCTCCAAAACACCCTTTTACAGATACTTGCAAAGTTCTCGTTTGTTAACTTAACCAAACCACCTAAATAATAACCTCACGACAGAAACTAAATTAAAGTACAAAACTTTGCAAAAACAAATTCTTTCTATACATAAGCCTACAGCCTACCCAAATCCAACATCCAACCTACTACATAATATATTAAAGTACCTATGCAAACTGTGTTTAAGAAACTACCACAACCATTAGACAAGAAAGAAGAACCTTTACAAAACAAAACACAATAACAGAACACTTTACTTATTAAATACATCCCATAGATGCCTAAGGTCTTAAGTACACTATTTGTATTACCTCTGTTATGTTATGTTGCTTAGACAAAACAAAAGTTTCTTGTATGTTGTATACAAAATACAAACACCCTCCATCGCAACCATCCATCCCAATTACATTGTACACATTAATTGTACAAGGATGACTTATTAAAACAGAAAATTGAAGTACAAAGACTAAAGACCAACATAGCATGAGATGAGGTAATATTATAATGTACATAGTTCTATAGGAATGACTCACTCATATAAGAAGAGGGATCTTTGGGAAGATATGCATTGTGTGCATAGTGATTACTTAAGTAAGTACATTAGTCTAGGGACAAGCACAACGTCAATATGCAAATGCAGTGGATACATTTGCTTGGCTTTTAGCTAACAAGACATGACCGGCTTGACATGATGCTTTGATACGCCTTATCATTATTTTCAAGCTCATAAAAGAGGAATGACAGCTGATGGATCATAAATTCTTTTCATGTCATCTTATTTGGATGATAATGGCATTTGACTTGCCGTCCGTCTTTGTTCAGCTTATCATGAGCCACAGTACAGTCACAGTCAGTAGAGTATTGTACAGTCGATAAAAACAGTAATTAACGAAGGTGAGAAACTGACATCATTAAACTTTATGGAAATGAGAAGTGGAGATAGAGGATGAAGTATCTTCAAAACAAACATAAACGAAAATGAAGGCTTGTCAATAAACAGATACTTTAATTTTAATACCCTCGCTTGGCTCTTGTAGTATTAGTACTTGTCTCTGTTATTTCAAAACAAGTCAAACCCAGTCATCATAACATAACAACAACAAGAAATTCTTTTTTTCCTTGTATAGTATGTAAGCTTATTTGTACAAAACGTACATATAAATCATTACTTGACTTACATAGGACGGTTATATGTAAGAAAATTAAATATGCTGGTACTTACTAGCTATGTAGTGTATTTCTAAGGTAAAAAGGGAAAAGTTCCAAAAAACTTGACTCTCTGCTGTCTTGTCTGTAGGTGGATGTTTCTAAATATATTTCTGGAGGACAGGCCAGGCCAGGAGCGAGTACATACGAGGACATACATTGTGGATGACATGTACAATTTGGAGCGTTCTTCTTTTTTGTCTTTTTATACGGGTTGCTTTGCTCTGCTATTGCCAATGCCCTTCCTATTTTATTATAATAGACTAGAGAGAAGAGTTCATGGAAAACGGAAGACCCGCACTGCTCTGCCGTTCTGATCTGAAGTTGGCTGGCTTGGCTCCTTTCCAATTCCAGTTTTGTGTAAGTAAGGAGACCTCAGAACGAGAAATTGTCATTTTCTAACTTATGGCTGCATAAGGTATAACTATAAGAATAACAGACAGAGGTACAAACAATGAGACTTTATAAAGCTACTATTTTATACTTTATATAGAAAAGAACAACAGAACGCAATAAATGTACATTTATTTGCTCCGAGCAGAGTCCGAGCACCAAAGCCAAAGACAGTCTTAAGTTTGAGTCTTTACTAGAAAACAAAGTCAGACAAGGAAAAGAGAGCAAACCGAGCCAGTCAGCGTCAGCAGCCAAGTCCAATGAAACATGAAAATACTTCCCAAGAAGGCAAAACACAAATAAACACCAGCGTCCTTTCATTTTCTACAGAATAAAGCCAATGCTACACAAACTTAGAGAATCACAATGAATTTTGTATGCGTATCGTGTATTTAGAGCCTACTCCTGCTAAATGATCCCAGATAGATAGAACTACTCGTACCTGCATTTTCATCTTGTATATAAGTACTGGCAACAAATAAATAGCACTGCTACACAACACATGCTAAAATATGTACACAATGTATGTAAATACTCTATATATCTCATCCTGTTTTACTTAACTATTTAAATGACCCGATTTAATTTAGAGAAAGGGAATTTGCCTCTCTGGATTATTGTACTGTTGTGCACAATTGTAGCAATTACTTTGGCCATTTACTCTTCTTTAACTCTACTTACGAATTCTGAGTCTGACATGGCAATAAATAGAGAGTGTACTGATAATTGCCGATTAACAAGAAGGAAAAAAGACTACCGTCGCCGTTAAAAGTTAATTTGTGGTTGAAAGTAGAAGACAGAAGGCCTATGCTATTGTATGCCTAGCAGACTTTAACCAGGCCAGAGCCAGAACCAGACCACAGAGAGTACAGATATCTATTATCTATTCCAAAGATAAATGTCATCCTCTCTGAATTACAAGTACGAGCAGAACAATTAAAATGGAGCTTAAAAGGCAGGACTTGACTTAAAAGCCAGACCAAAGCACGATTACAAGTTTACGCAGTGCAGGATTGCCGTTATACTTTATTTTATCTAAACTTATCTACGAACGAGATGCAGAAAGCATCATGTTCTTTAATTAATACAGTTTAGTGCTGTTTCTGTTCAAAGATGTGATGGGATAGTGATGTGATGTAGATGTAGGCAATGCAACAATGTTCCTCTTTCATAAAAGCACATATCGTCGCCTATATAGCCAAAAAGGACAACTTAACTATTTCATAGATGCAGAAAAGGCCAACTTAATTTTTTCAAACATCCTATAACATGGTAGTATTCTAAGAAGCCCTTGCTGTTACGAATAATGTTATATAAGTTGGCTTATTTATGTTATTGGCCTATTCTGCATCCATAGAAAAAGTTAAGTTAGCCTTTTCTTCCTACAAAAAATTAAGTTGGCCTTTTATGTACCTAGAAAAAGTTAAGTTAGCCTTTTCTTCCTACAAAAAATTAGGTTGGCCTTTTATGTACCTAGAAAAAATTAAGTTTGCCTTTTATGTATCTTTAGAAAAAAGTAAGTTAGCCTTTTCTGTACCTAGAAAAAATCAAATTGGCCTTTTATGTCTCTAGGAAAAGTTAAGGTAGCCTTTTTTGTTTTATAAGCGACGATATCGTATGCATACAGGCAGGAAATGCAATTACATTCAAAATCTACAGCCTTCTTGCCTTTAGCTTTGCCTAGCTGCTATTTGCTATATGTACTGACATTAAGTGATCATCATCCGTCTACATGAATCTCAATGTTACTTTATACTTTGTTTAGCTGATGTAGGTACGTAGTACGTAACGTAGCCAAAGGAAGTGACTAGCGTAACTGTAAAAGTAAAATGTAAAGTAAAAGCTAATGTTCGTAAAGTAAAGTAGGAACATTGAACATACAAAGTTTAATTGGCTACTACTACTAAAACTACAAAGTCGGAGCGAGTTAAGTGTATTGTATGTAGTTAGTGTACTGTAGAGATGCGAAGGCATGGAACAGGGAACTAAAACTTAAGACTCCGTAATGTGCCTAAATACTAATAACGAAATTTTCTTTGTAGTTTCACTTTAATAGCGTCTGTGTCGGCGATAAAACAATATGGAGCAAAGAAACAAACTTTAAAACTCATCAACTCCACTCTCTCACAACGTCTTTTCTCTTTTAATGCCCTATCCTACACTTTCACCTAACTTTATTTACGTACCTTTTTACAAAGAGACATTAATGACATTTAGGGCATTATAAATATACCGTAGTGGCATTGCAGGTGTAATAAAATGAAATGAAAAGATGCGAAATAGCCCAGAAGTGTCTTTCTAACTCTACATCTCAAAATCTTTAATGTACTCTTACTCTTCATCTGCAGCAGTCCCTGTATAAAAAATGGCTATTTTTCTTTCCTCTTACTCTTGCTGCAGTGGCCATTCATCATTTCACTCCAACATTTAGTTTACTCTTATTTCTACTTCTCTACAGAATAAATATCTATCTGGGATATTCTAACCTAAGTTAAATGGTAAATAATAGTAAGTGTTAGCATAAGTAGTATGTACCCTGTTCCTGTTTATTTACTTCTACGTAGTTGTACATAAAAATATTTTGTTTTCTATGGAAGTAGTAGCTTACAGCAGAAAAGGAGCCTCAGTAGGCATTACAACCAATGCGATGGAAAAATGGGAATGAAAGTCATCCATTTTCATACACAAACATCTTCCCGTTTTTCATACACTAGCACTACAACAATAAATACATATCTTATGGCTGTGGCAGTGAGAGAGATGGTTTAGTAGTTAATACACCGTATAATGCACTCCCGCCTTGTTTATTACCGGTCAAAGTTAGCGAAAGAGCGACGGAGCCAAAGCCAATGCAATCGTCCCTGTAATAAAACTCCTGTTAAGATTTGTGAGCCAAGAGTAGAGAAGAACAAACAAACTCACTACTACAACTGCACTACATAAATTATCGACTTTCCCCAGACATAGACACAAGAGAAAGTGAAAGAGAAGAGAGCAGCCATTTTCATTTCCTCCAAATTACAAGAAATTCGACATTTTCTTTATCTAATTTGAGAATTCTTTCCAAAAACATGGAAAAGCAACTAACGAACAACTTTCCGAGTAAAATAATACTGTACCGATATATAGGTACCATATTCATTAGTCTGTAACAAATTATCTGCTGCTCTGCTGCTACTCCACTTACATCACAACAAGAACAACAATCAAAGTGAACGAAGCATCACAATATTAGGAAAGACAAGACACTGAAGAAATAATGGTTTACGCAAGAAAGAACCTATCTTCATCACATCACCTTATATACTTATTACACTCACTCATTCTTTACAACAACCAAACCAAGACTCAAGACAAGAAGAAATTATTGGATTTTTACCGTCTACTCTTATAGTAAAAGACCTAAGAGACTCCAGTCTACTGTAGCAGAGACGTCCGTTTCAGATTAGACTCCAGCTAAAATACTTATGTACACTCTCTATCTATACTACTGATTGATACTGAACTAAACAGAGTAGCACAGAATTTCTGATTGCAACACACACAATAGGAAATCTATTCCGCCCACAGTCTCGTAATTGTGCTCTATATATTTATATACTTGCGTCTTACGTGTACAAAATGATATTTCCTCTTACACAACCAAACAATTACACAACACACAAGCATCAGTAGCATATTCCTTATAAATAAGCTTTAGGAAAATACTAACGAACCTTTTGTCTACCAATACCAGTACCAGTGAAAGTATTACCAAAGTCTTTATTTTAGTATGTACGCTAAGTTCTTACGTAACGTAATGGGATGAAACAATTCATATCCTGATAGACAGCCAAAATATCTATCGCAATCTCCAGCAACTCTTAAATTAGTATTTAGATGCTTCTACTGTACTTCTACGTTAAAATTGCCAGAGAGAGAGAGAGTTTTCCCCAAACGCTTTCTCCCTTCCATTATTTTCTCCATCGCATAATAATGTTGTAGCACTACTTAAGATTTGTATGCTTCTAAGACGCTTCAACTAAAATGCGCCATTAGCCTGAAAGGAAGGTTCACCTCAAATCAGAGCATGTCATAGTCATACAATCTCCTCTCCTACTATATTTATAATAGAATACGAAAACTACTTAGACTTAGACTACTTGGGAGAAAGCCCATCGAATTCTATTATGCATACAGTCACAGTAGCGTAGCACTCAACTATATCAACAAGCAAACTAACGAACGTTACAAATGAAATGACACAAACCATAACGCATAATGATAGGAAAGTTGAATTGGCTAAGGAAGGGTAACGTTATACGTTGTACGTAATACGTAACGAGTTGCTTTTGCCTTGAGTTTGAGTTGAAGTTGAGTTTGCAGATGAGAAAAGGTCTAATGAAAACAATCATGAAGGAGTTGAGCTGAAGAGGAGAGGAGTGTGCATCCCAATCTCAATCCCTAAGGAACGATATCGACTACGTACAATCTGAGTTGCTATTTATGTATAATACTTTACTTTCTCTTCATTCACTTTCACTCCGTAAAGTAAAAGGTAGCCGTAGCCATTTTAAGAAAAAAGAAGTTTGGCTCAAGTTTGTTGCCTAATGCTTGGATTTGGAGAAAGTAAAAGTAAAAGTCTGGTCTGTAAGTGACTGGTGAAAGAAATAAAAAGAGAAAGATGGTCTTTAAAGGAATATAACTGTAAAATAGAGAAAAAAGAAAGTAAAGAAAGTAAGACGGGAGTGAGAGTGAAGTGTGAGAGGACGAGAGACTTATCCTTAGACTGGAGAAAGGATGAGCTGACAGTGCATAAAGAGTAAATACTTTGATGGGGGATAAACGGATAAATGTATTTAGTATGTATATTCGTATATTGCATCTGGAGACATGTATTTGAGTATTTGTATTTGTAGGAGAGACTGATAGGCTGATGAAGTGAAATTGAAGGGAGAGCAACTCAACTGCCTTCACTAGTCTTTTCTGTACCGTACTGTATTGTACAATTTAAGTACATACTGTGGGAAGACTTTGCTTGCAAGACGGCATGCATGCTTAACTTACGGTATGCCATGGGAGCTGTACCAAATCTCGGCTCTTGCAGTAAAGGTCCAGGCCGCCCTTCCTTCGTGCTCCCTAAAAACAAAAAATTAAACATTTCATTACACTCAGCTCATCAGCTTTAATTCGATTTATTAGCACAACACTTTCATCTTCATTTTACACATCATCACACCAAATCACATCACAGATCAACCAAACTATTTTTAGACACACCCAATCACTTTCCTTCCAACTGCATACTATATTGTGTCTACCAAATATTTTAACGAATCGTACTACTTATGTACAATAGTGACTACAATTTGCAATCATCTAATCCTAATCCAATACGTTGTACTTTGAATAAATTAGCCAAAAGCACCCAAACATATTTATTTACTTCAGTATTTAAAGTTAGATCGTAGATCCTGACTAATTCATGATCTTTTACAATAAATTTACCTATACAGTACATAGGTAGGTACCTAATGTTAGTTATACATAAATTTTAATTCAAGTTGCGACATACAGGAACCTAACCTCAAAAAGTACATGTAATATAGTAGGTATAGTATTCAAGATTGGATATAAACACTATAACTATACAATACAATACACATTTGGAGATTATAATGTAAAAACGCTAAGGTTCTTGGTTAAGGTATTTCTCTATATATACGATTGTACGTAGTATGATAGTAAAGTAAAACTGTCATTCGTTAGATTACAAGTGTGACGGCAGATTGTGAGCCTTGCCAAAAACCAAACCACGACTAAAGGTTAACATCCAGGCTGGAATTGAAAGTGAAACTGAGTGGCTTAACTTTTTGAAAGGAATATAGAGATATATGCTTTCCTTCCCTTGCTGTCCTCATATAATATACTTACTACTCGTACATAACCAAAAACTAAAGAGAAAGACAGAAAAGTGGAAAGAGTGAGCTGGGACTTCTCTCGCAGTCATTATCGTCAAGATTCTCATCCTTCCTTCCCAATTCCAAGCCAAGGCAAGGCAAGGCAACAAAATTAGCTGACATTCCCCTTCTGACTCTTTTAATTCTTTGTCATTGTGAAGGACGAAGAGGAAAGAGTTCAGGAGACGGAAGGATAGGTTGACAGAGGACGGACAGCCTAGCCAGCGGTCAGGACAGGACAGAAAAAGTGAAAAAAGAGTACCTACACTTACACTACACACAAAATAGGAAATTCGCTTTATTTCAATTCTACAATTCAACTCCACCTTCCAAATTGCAGAACAGGAAAAATTCTCGTTATATTGTCGTATATACAAAATTGTGTAGAGAGGTAGTCGTAGCATGTAATGTGTATCCTATCACTATCCTTCTTCCTTTCAAGTCCAATTTCTTTATAATACGTACGTACGTATACTTACATACTATGTGATAGTACGAGATAGAACTCTACAACACACAATACAACTGAAGATCTTAAAAGCGAAACATGAAACTGATGGTGCGTCAAAGACTTGTTTCTTTTCTTCCCTTCCGTCGTCTGGGATTGAATTTAGATGGTCATCGACCAACAAAAAATGGGACGTTTCCCTTCACTAGCTCTATGTCACTGTCACTGTCTAATTTCGCTTCGTGTCTCTAACACTGCCATTCCCATACAATTGTATCCCTGTACTGGGCCATAGAATAGAATACAGTAGTATAATCTACAATATATTTCATCCAGAGCAGAGCAAGTCGAACCTACCAGCGGGCATCATGACCCCTTCCAAAACCGCAATTAGGAATAATCTACAAAATTTCTGTTAACATCTTCCTCTTTCTACTCCAGAAATAGTATCTGTATCAATATTACTGCAGTAAATATATATTCTTTCGGCTTAGTATATTTAATGGAACAAAAACCTCACATTTCCATAACTTTTTGACTTGCTTTGGCATAACTTAATTCATTTTGCCAACATGATCAGAAATATACTAATCGCCGACAAAAATACTTATAATTTTTGGTAAAATGCCACAAGAAAAATTATAATTCAGTACTAACAATGAAGTAATAATCGTTTTAAGGTATTTTTACCAAACGCTATGGGAAAGTAATTATATTCATGGACAATTAGTATTTTTCTGGCGTTTGGATACCTATTATTTTGGCAAAAGGAATAAAGTTTGGCAAAGTAAGTCAAAAAGTTGTGGCAAATTGAATTTTTTATGGTGTGGATAAATATAAACATGTTTTCCATGGAATTTTACTCAATTTCTGGATTACAGACACGATTCAGACGAAACTGTTAAGAAATTTTTTTGCATAGTATCTGAAGTGATTTTCAGAAGGGATCCCGAAGTCCACTGGAACCTGCTCTCTTTATTTCCTCCTACAAAACACCATCACACAGACACAGATCTACAGAAGCAGCAGAAGCGTCTTTTTGCACTTTCACAAAAACTTGGCTGTCTCTGTCTCCTATCTCTCTTTCTGCCATTCTACTCCTTCCTCAACCTTATTGCTAGTTTCAGTACAGAAATACTCATACTCAGTGACTACTCTGGTTTGGTTTCCTTCTCACTTGCTTAGCTATACTTCTTCAACAATATACATTTTATTTCAATGTGCAAAACTATTATATCTGCACACTACAATGATTCATAAATAACATGTTCATAAATGTCATATTATGTAATGGTATGTTTTGCTCTCTATTGTGTTCTATTCTTCACTGCTCTAGTATTTCAAATATTTTCATTTAGAATCCAGACACAAACACAACCCGTGTATTTCATTACGATTACGAACGAATGGCAAAAAATGTCCTTCATCTGTCCAAATCCACATACAATTACTACAGAGACGTTGGTATTCCCATCAATTCTAATCATAATTTATTTTCTGATGAAATCTTGCTCGTCTAACTATTATAATTACCTTTTTGCAGCAAAAACTCTAGCGTTCTACTTTAGTTACTTATTATCGTCACTATAGAAAATGATTCTACATAATATAATATCATAGATCATAGCGATAGAGAACAAGAGCAAATTCTCGCAGTAATTGCATTTGCACACAGGAAAAACTATTAACATTCCAAAGAGAATAAACTCGTCGACTCTATTGCACGTTTAGAACTCAGAACTACAACTACCTACGTATTTACAATTTACGAATGCAACTACAATGCAGAATACACTGTGCTCGCAAAATTAGCAGAAGATTTCAATTTAACACAAAAGATGGTAAAACTTCCACTTGACAAATCTCCAGCAACATTATCTATCATGAATGACACGGAGTGATTAATGCTTTCGTGAGATAAATCTACGAACCAGTAAACATTCTTCCACTATCTATCTCATTGTGCACTGTACCTATACAATGGTGTATCTATAAAAACAAAATGATTACACTGCAATACGAAATACGATGCAAAAGACAGCTATATACTATATACATAGTAATAGCGAGTAAATAGAAACAATTGTTGGCCACAACCCAAAATGTGTTAAGATCCTTTCCAAACGAAATGGAATATTCTATTTCCCAGCATTCCTTACAAGTTACAAGTTTCATCTTCAAGTACGTAGTTCTAAGTCTAGAATGAATATTTTACACTTTACTTACAGCATTTCACAATAACAATGCAATGGCATCGCATGGTTCTCCAAAGTTAAAGTGCCCAACTTAGAATTGAACTTTAGGTATGCATGTACTATTTACAATGTGACTAACTAAAGATAAGTGTAAAACTCTAAACTTAAACTTAACTTAACTCTAACCGTCATGCCTCGCCGCACGCCAAGCCAAGGTAGATCTTCGCTCTCTAAACATTGTACTACATACATTCTGTTACACTTTGGCCAACTAACCTTATACCTCCATCCTCCATAGAAATGAAATTCGATCCAGAAATAATTGTATGTACGGTGACATTTATACCTATTTGTATCCTACAGGCAATTAACTTGAAAAGTTGTGCTATGCTCTGCAACATTGCACTGGGAGAAGAAAAGAAGGCAACTAATGACATGACTTTTGCCTTCTGACTCTTCCGAGTGAGTGGGAAGTCAAAAATTTCAAACTCAAACTCAAACTGAGCCTGGAATGGCATGGCATGGCATGCTATGGCAAACCTCTCATAATGAATTCCATGACAGGCAAACAAAACTACTTGTATTTGTATTGTCCCGTGATGTTATTCATTATGCATTGCATACATAAGTAGAAAAGAACGGATATTTAAGTAGAATCTATGTAGGGAGCTACCACAGCCAATTCAGTCAATGTCTACAAAGTCTAAGCACCTAACTCTAACCACACCGAAAATAATAAAGTACATCCTATACATATAATATACCTAGCGATACAAACGAGGGTGACAAGACAAGTAACAAAATACACTAAAGTTGTTACACTACACCACGGTAAGTAGAGTAGCCATGGCGCCCGTCCGGGGTAACGGTAGTGCAATACTATTTTTGCGGAAAAGGTTGCACCCAACTGTACAACTTCGTGCACCCAAAAAG
>JAQFYC010001275.1:0-36772 GCA_034694165.1 Tomocerus mixtus | reverse complement strand
TACAGACGTTTCGCCCCCGATCTATTCGGGAGCGGGGTTGCCCAAGTTAGCCTTATGAAATTCAGAGTCTTAGTATTTGCCAATTAATATAGTAGCTGCGACACATGTGAGACATTGCCTTAAACCTGGAGATATTTAGTAGAGCACACTGATTGACCACGTAAGATTCATCACAGCAGCAGAACACAGAAACGGATAGAGACGCTGGTCTAAACAGTCTTCCATCGATAGGTAATCAGTAATGAGATGCAGGCAGGGTCAATGCAAATGGAAAATCACAGCACACATCACTAGATATCTTTCAACTTCTAACCTCCGCTCTTTCCCTTACCGCCCTCAAATTCCTTGCTGTCGACTCTTCCAGTAGAATATTGTTTCGGCGAATAATTGCAGAAAAGTCCGATTTTTCGGGTTTCCGGTCACCTTCTCGCTCCCAAGATTGTCCGACGGAGATCGGCTATGTCTCACAGTGCACAACACTATATTTTTTGAAGCTGTAAACCAAAAGTTACGCTCAAAAACGATAATTTAAAAATTGCTGGAACGTGGTACCGCACGTCCATCACCAACGGCTAACTTGGCGCAACTCTTCTCAAATACATGTGGTTCCAGGCAAAGGCATGATTCCAAGGTGGTTTGGGCGGTGGCCTTTAATGGAACATTTGCGGTACCTATTTTACTGATAATTTGAAGGCAATCACATTCGAAAGTCACGTCCAATTTAATTTTGATTTCTAATCGGAGTAAATCACTTTGCGAACTATTTATATATGTAAGGTACCAATGTCGCTGTTGGTCTGTCAAAGTTCTTCTAAGCAATAAAATGTGGTAAGCTGTCCTCCAGTACAAAAAGGGAGCAAGGGCATCCGAAACTTTAATGAAAGTTTAATAAATGCATAATTAACTGTTATTCAGTCTAAATTGAATGTGGTCTTCCAGTATAGCTTAGGCAGGTACATAACTCGCAACTGAGTATTACATTCCTATCATTAACTACACTAACTTTCTTAATTGATTTGAACATAAGATGAAAGACATGTGTAGTTGCCACCTTGCCAACCCTTTCTACGTTTAATTTATTGCTTTTAAAGACGGGACTTTGAAACGCCTTGGGAAGAGAAATTATTATTGCTTTTGTATTATTGCCGAAACTTTTAGGAACATTTCTGTCTTTCAAGTTTTAAAGGGGCACAAGACATAAGAAATGAAATTCTGATATACGTTAAGTAACTGCGGTTTAGTACATAACTAGTGGCTCGAATCCTTCTTATTCTTAATTACAAAGTAAATTGATGGTGCTGTATACAATTTGTGTCATGTCATAAAGGCAACTATAAGTTAGTTAGCGATCGATGTTTAAACATTTTATGATATCACATAGCCTAAGATATGTTCTCTCAACAACATTTCGAACAAGTACTTTCATATTAACCGAAATAGAACTTAAAAGGTAAAGATTTTACATGTCAGTAGAGTCAGTACCCAAAATGTACATTTTATATGCATTTAGTATCAGTGAAGTATTTAGTATTAGTAAATTGAACACCTATTACAGCGAATACTTTATAATATATACTCTTAAATCTTAACATAACTATGCTGTGCATCAGGTAAATCAGGTGGATCAGGTGTAGTTAGAATTGGTGAGACAGCAAGCAAAACGGAGAAAATGTGTTAAATGAAGAAAGTAGGAGAAAGGTCGTAGTTAGTTTCACTATACACAATAGCCTTGCATTGCATTTGTTCCTATCTGCATTATGTCTAACTGTATATAACAACAAACTGTTGTTGAATGCATGGTTTTAAGGTTGAAGATATTGTGAGTGATATAATATAATATAGTGTCTCTAAACAGTGAAATAAAATCCTAATGCAAAAATAATATGTACAAGTGGAGCTTTACATTTGAATCATCTGCAGATGTGAAGCTACTTAATTTTACTTGTGTTTACCGTACACTACTGTAAGCAAAGCCAGTATTTCTAAGCTTGATATATGGGTTTAACATAGGTGCTAGGATTATTTACGCAACTTCACATTATATGGTTTGAAACAGGCCGCAAATCCACTCTCATCTCATTCCTTTTCCAGTTACGTTGACGTTTCATGTTACAGAGGATTATTGGGTTTGGGTATCTCTCATCGCTAACTTGGTATTTGTACAGCACTCCACAATCTGTTCTTTGAGTTCTTTAATACTATTTGTAGCTCTCCTATCACTTCACACTCTTTCGGTCAGAGGATTTTCATTGATTTTATCTAGAACCTTAGAACCATATTCTTTTTTTTCGGTAAAGGTCTGTGTTTCCCATGCATACGGTCAAAACTAGTATTAAAACCTTTGAACTTTGCGTGTGCTTATAAGTTTTTATTTCTCTTGTTACAGATATTTCTTGATTCTTCAACCTACTTGGATTGGTTATCGCAATATATTGCCCATATGATTTTACATAGCTAGTATAGTATACGATTAATTCTGACAAGCCGTCACAAGTGGCTCTGACACTTTTAGGTTTAGGCATTCCTTCGTATTTTATCCCACTTGTAGCAAAAAACGCGATCTTGTTTAAGACCATTTTTTTAAGGGGACGAACATATTTCATGGCTACAAAAGACATGTTAGATATTTCATACTCGTAATCTCCTAAGTGTCACCCGAGCACACCCAAGGCTTAAAATTGTTTGTTTTTATCAGTCTATCAGTTCAGTCTTAATAAAATAACTTTTATTTGGGAGACTACATGGAGAATGTAGTCACAGATCTATCTATATTACTATACTAGTTGGCGTATACATAATGACTACATATAGTAACTTGAAAAAAATCCAAAAATAGTAAATACTTACGAAGATTAAACGTAACTTGAAAGCAAACGTTAAAAATTGACGATACCCACCCACACACTTTGCTATAACGTGTTCAAGTAGGTATTTTAATATAAGGGTCGACTATAAACGCTTCTGATTTCAAAAGGCTTTTAAAGGAGCTTTTGTGTGAATCGAAGTAGTTTTCTCTTTCGCTTACTTATAATGTTTCAATTAACATTTCATGGAAAAGTTTTGCAGGAATACTAATCCTAGATTATTCCTGACACGTATATAGAGATAGTAAGTGAATTCCTTATATCTTATATTAACTAGGTGTTTAGGCTTAGATGCTTAGGCAGATAAATAGCTTTTAGTATTTACATGTATATTTATTCCAGTTTTAACTTTCGAGAATCACGCAAGGAGCTCAAAGAGTTTAGGAAAGGCAGAGGCTGTGCATCTCATCAATTATTTCAAGAATATCACGGGAATAGTCAGGAAATGCTTCAATGTTAACTTCACCACGTATAGAAATCTTGAGTTGAGTTTTAGATGAATGGTTCATATTAGTACTATAATACATAGTATAAGGATAGGCCGATCTATTCTTAATGCTGCTCTAACAAGTGCGGACAGCGTGTCTTGTTGTGACTTCTCTTTTTTGACTGACATCGGTTTTAGTGGCGCTTTCTCTTCTGTTCTTCCTTTCCTTTGCGATTTCCTTACAAATTCAAACTGCTCTAGCAGCTAACACTTTCTTTCCCCCTTTGAGCCGTGCTTTCACTCACTCTTTTCTTATAATAATACTAAAGGGACAGTTACTTGTTAATGTATTACACTTCATACAGTGTGTCCCAAAAAATGTGATTGTAATTGACGAAATGTGACTGAACAGAACAGTTGAAATATTCATACTCATATTCATATTCATATTCATAAATCGTTTAGAAAAATATGTATCATTTCAGACCGAAAGAATATAACTATAGTTGGAATGTGTGCAATGTTACTAATGGGGAACCGGAGGACTTATTGAACGCCATAATTACTAAACGTTGGTAAATACCACAAATAAAAGACTCAAGTCTGCTTACATGGATAGGAAAATAAATTGGGGGCCTTATCCAAAAATTAAATGCTTTTGCGACCTACTGTAGTAGAGTATAAAATTCTCAACCACATATTACATTCTGTCAAGGGAGACTTACTTCATAGATATTTTCGCTACTTTTCAAGGAATACATTTGTTAGGCAAGGAATACATCGTAACGTAAAGTGGTGTTTGACACTCTACATGTACTTTTAACAGTGAAATCTAGAGTGTACTAGACAGGACAGTAAACCATAAATTATACTTCTTCACCAGTGAAAGCATGCTTATACAGCTTGTTTAGGAATCAAAAGAAAAAATTCATTCGTAACTGTAACAGTAGCTATCTTTGTGGCTTGGCATGGCATACTTATCTGTTTGTTGACTTTAGATAATACTATCCTGTGCAAGGTTCCAAATTTAAAAGTAAAATTAGAACAAAAGAAGCTTATGTTTTTTCTCAAGGCTGCACATGGAGTGCAAGACCTTCTATGCGTTTATGTAAATTAAGTACAGAAACGACTTTCCAATTCCTAAGTACTCAAGTACTTTTAATAGAAAACGCCACTAATTCAAGCCTTAATCTCCAATTTTACAGAGTTTCACACGAGGATAATACCTTCAGGCAAATTCGTGGTGTTCCGTTCAGAATACATGAATAAGAAAGTCTTAATACATTTATTTCAAGGTACAGTGTACAAAAATTAGATAGCTTTAGGGGTAGAGTAGACACCATTGCTTAGCGCATGAATTTATTTGGCTAAATTAAATTACCTGAAGCACTTATACATATATAAAATATAATGCTTAGTTAATGAAAGTACATTAAGCTTTTATAATAATTTAAATATAAATATATATTTAGTTGTACCTTGTCTTGTACCAATCTGTACTCTTATAAATATAGTAAATTATATAGGTAAATACATAGTACATGGAAAGTTTTGGAACAATAAGTCATAAAGTAATTATTCCTAACTATCCTAATACAATGCAATGTGAAAACTGACGTTCCGGAATTTATTTCTCCTGTCCCAAAGTTAAAAGTTTTAAAATTGGAGAATATAATTCCTCTACCTACAACAACGGAACATGAACACGACACATTTTCGTGCAACATACTTTACAATATAGAAGCAGACAACATGAGGTTACGATATAATCTAGTGATAATTCAAGGAAGGAAGACGCATGGTGACAATTTTTCGACACTGCTTTAGCGCTGCCGGAATTAAGCTATATTTCATGTAAGATCAGCCGGAATACATTAGATACAGAGTTACTCTGAAATTCCGGTACCAATTCCTTTAAAACACCTTGTAGGACAAAATTTACAGTTATAGCTTCCCCTTTTCCTTATACAATTTTCACGAAGTGTGTTCTCAATCTGCTGGGATCTACAATCTTGTCCTGCCTAACGTGTACTGGTAATATACCTATAAGTACGTTCATAGTTGTAAGCATACAGGAAAAGTTAAGTTTCTCATGAATGAGTTTTCCTCCAAACTTTCCTGAAAGAAGGAAGTAACGTTGATGAAGAAATGGTAGTTGGTCCTGGCAGTCGTATAGTGTTGGCTTATGATACCAGTTACATGAATCACACGAAGGTATTCCTTTGTAGCATGTCCTTAATACAAATATATGGTGGTACATAGTACATACATTCCTTCATACCTATCGTATTCTATTTATCCGCTAAACTGGTTTAGCACTGGACACGCTTTGGCAGTTATCTTGAACAGAAATTTTGCAATACAAAGTTACGATCTAACTATGAATGTTACACTTTCATATATGGCTAGTTAAAGTAAAGGCATAATCTCTTTCTCTAATATTATGTCTCCTTTGTGATTTGTACTTAGCAGATATGTTTGGAATTTTCTCAACTTGTGTGATACCTATATCTAAATACGTACATAAATCTTTCTGGTAGGGGTTTTGCAAAAATTGTGTCTGTTTTTGCCCTTATTTACTCCTTGTATTTATAAATATGAACTCAAAAGTAGATTAAATCATATTGCGTGCACCATGAAAACGTTCACTGACTTTACACATTAGTACGTAGCAATTAAATTAAACGAAAATTTAAGAAAACTGTAACCGAAAAGGACCTAAACGGACTGGCGCATAACCGTTTACGATCGCATAAGCCATCCGAATAGGTATACTCCGGGCATATAACTGTATTAAGAAAATCTTTGTCCTTATTTCGAAGTACTATTGCATTAAGAATAAAAATCATACCTAAACCTAATTCGCTTACCCATTTGATAACATTTACTATGGGAGTGAAAGGAATTCTTTACTACAAATTGTCACTGTAAGTGCGTATACTCTAAATAGAGACGGATTTTAAAGCTAGCATTTATCTTTCACCACAATGCAATATACAGATGAACCATTAATCTTGTTGACTTGTTTTTATTTAGCTCTACGCTGCAGATAAAGATAGAATGTATAGTGTGGCGAAAGTATGCAGTTTCTGGAATGTTTTACTTACCTATTAATGTAAACGCATGTCTTGGCCAGCATAAGAAACCATAGGTCCATAAAGGACTCTTTCCCAAACCAAGTGGCGAAAGAGTTGTAGACGAGCATTCCACGGTAAGGTAGCCATAAAACAGCAAAAATAGCCACAACCATCACCAGCATCTTGACAACCTAATGAAAAAGAAAAAGTGCTTAGAATTAGGACAGTTACAAGATAGTGCAATCCTTCTCCTTCCTTTCTAGTGGTATATAAGATTGAGCTCAAGGTTCAAACCTTTTACAACATCAAACAATATTGCCTCTTAACAAAACTGTTATAGTTATCATGCTTTCTCCCATATTAAGTACTTATACACTTATAGTTACAGATTACAGTACTACAGATAGATACCATACACTCAACAACATCACTCTATCTTTACAACCAAACCAAACCACATCACTATTACGGATACAAATACATCTACAGACAGTTTACCTTCCTTCTACGAGTTCCTTTAATTTTTATTGCCAGTTACGAACGATAAGTTACAAATGGACGAAGTACGCTAACAGTAACAGTACAAAGTACAATATTAAATTTATTACTTTACTTACTTCTAAGTACATTGGACTGAAGATTGGATAGAACACACATTAACGGAAATAAGTCTTAAAAATGCCAAGCCAAGGACAATAACTTACGTACTTTAGCGTTAACTTCTTGTTTTAAAAATAGTAAAAGCTACACATAAAGTTAACCGTTAACCCCATATTTACACATACAATAATTACTTAGGTACAAGGCTAAGACTTTGTTACATACACGTTAAAATGTGCTTGCAGGTAGACCGATAATCCTCTGGTGCTCACGCAACGTAAACGGTAAACCTAAATGCAATATTCTTGTCTTGGACGAAACAAATAGGTACTGATATATTTAATATAATTTTGAGTACCTAAAATGCAAGCGCTTTTGGACAAAAGTACACAGTACACATACGAAAATACGAAACGAACTACCAGAGACATTATTTTATTACACAAAAGAGTACATACGTGTACCAAATACAGAGGACAGAGACAGCCGCATAGTGTACTCCATGTTAACTTAGCAGAAGTATGAAAATATATAACAGCAACGTGTTGTGTAAGCTTGACATGACATGGCACTAATCGTTTAAGACAATATTTACTTATATGTACTATAGTATAACAGGCATGGCATATTAATGGACTGTAATAAATCGTGATTTTCGATTTCTCAATACCTGAGAAGGAGTTCCATCTCTTATGAACGGCAAACCCCCCAAGCTTTCCTGAATGTTAGTCCGACCAGATGTATTGGATATTAATACTCTTCCCCGATGTTTGCAAGAAGAGAATTGCTATAAAAAGTACAATACAATACAAGGCTAATCATTGTTAGTTGGACTATTAAACGCTCCTTTGTTACGGTTACTATTACTATTAACTTAACTAGAGTACCAGATTAACAACACCCATGTAGACTTATTGATCTTACTTCTCTTGAACTACTCTTAAATCTTACATAGTTCGTACTGAATATAACATAAGAATATATATTTGTAGTATACAGTGAAAGGAAGACAATAACAATAAAATTCAATTTCCATGCACATGGATACGACCTATGGAATACTTAAGCAGAAGCATGCAATAAAAGTAGGTTCTACATTTCGGTTACACGACAAAGTCCCACGGATTTGGCTTTAGTCCTGTATTCTCTCACAATAAAAGACAACTAAAATCATTAAGTAGATTCATTCGTCTTTATTATTTTCTCCATTCCATAATATTCCAATTAAATTCGCTGAGACAGAGACAGTGGGCAATATTATTGCATAAATTAATTCAAACGCCTACAATACAGCAGCACGTCTATGTATTTAGTTATATCTTTATTTATCTAATAAACTTGCAACCTAAAGCTAAGTCAGAGCTATAGAACTCATCGTTAACAAGATAATACTGCAAATGAAGTTATATGTAACCTGTTAAACTGTGGACAATACAATTCAATGTTTGTTGTTGGATGCTGTAAAAGTTAATTAACAAATTCTCATCAAATGGAAAGCAATATCCATGTCCCATTGCTTCTACAGTAAAGCATATAAATAGTAATATTTTGCTTTGAAGCATTAGAGATTACTTTTATTTGCAGCCCTGCTGATTTTTGCAATGAAAACTTACTAAAATCACACAAATAGTCATTCATGCTATTTTTGTCCATATCATGTGGATAAAGTTTTTTGTAATGTAATACTTTAGTATGTTATGCTTTGTATTGCAAATACACAATAGTAATGCCCATTATTGTGTACTTTTCCAGCAAGGCAGCAAGTTATTTTTGTTACGGACAAGTAAGTACGTAGGCGGTAGCTTCTTCCGGTAATAATAAGGCATTACCGGTAATGCCTAGGCAAAAGATAGGTAATATCCCCAAAACTTCAGTTATTACGCCAAAAAATATAAATTTTCAGCTATAAACTGCCAGTTTGATTAAGCAGCTCATAGCAAATCAGGAAAATGTCGCTTCAACGTTGAAAATTTAACTTTAAACCACTAGTATCGTCAATACTAAAAGCACAGAGTTTAGGTTGCACTTTTCGTTCGGATTCCCTGTTAACTGTGTAACCAAAATTGTAAATTAAATATTAATTAAAAAAATTTCTACTAAATATATTTTCCAAAAACTACAGTTTAGGGGACATTACCGCTTTTGTTACAGGAATTACCGGTAATGCCTAACTACAGTGGTTATCGGTAACTTATGTACCAACTTATTGTTAGTTTTATCTTTTTATATACTCCAGTAACCGCTCTGTGTATGTACAGTATAACGAAAACTGGGAAATGATAGAACTAGTTTTTCTTATTCTTATCCAGGATGAAACCTTTGTTCAATCCGCGGTTGCTCTCTATTGTTATTCTCTCTGTCTTTAATAATAGTTGGGTAACATACATAGTTATTGTTAACTTGCGTATGTAAGTAGTAAGAAGCATAATACTAACTCTATAGTATGCTTGGAACAATAGTAAACTAAAAACGAATACTTAAATAAATGGTTTACTTGTATGTTATGAAGAGCGCCTTGAGTCATAAACTATGCCAATAACACAGGAATAAATGTCCGCATAAATAGACGAAAAGTTGCAGAAGAGTCTATTATAGTTGAATAGAACACAATTCAACGGCGGTCTCTCTTGGCTCTCTCTAGTTTCTTGAGATTCGTGCCATACCAGGAAAATCTTGGAAAAAATATATAAGGGGATATGTAATATGTACATTTTACCAGCGAATTGTCACAGTTTTACTTTACCTAGCTCGCGTTTGCTCTTCGCTTTATTATTTTATATACTACCCTAGGTATTTACTTTTGATGTCATCCTGTCACACAGAGTATAAATGACAGAATAAGAACAAACTTACATTTTCGGAAAGATGCATTTACATACTAGTCAAAAGTAGCAATTGTTAAACGAATTTATCTACACTGAAAGTGGAGGATAGGGGCATAAACGTGTATGGGAATTAAGTAAAATATACGGTAAATAACATCAGAAACAATAAAGCATAAAGTGCTCTACATTAGTCTGAAAAATACCCATAATTTTTTTATGAACCATAACATCATATTAGTGTACACAGTCTTCGTCAAATACAATAGGACAACTAAGTTTTCTCTTAATTTTCCCATAAGATGTTCCTGGCGATATTTCATGGCAATGGCTGTCATTATATTTTTCAAATTTTTGAGAACACTTCAAGCAAGTTTTTTATTGTTTTAATTTGCACAACAAAATTCACGAGATAGCAGCAGATATTTAATGGGCTTTGTATAGTGCGCAGGGTAGTTTCCTTTAATCAAGAAGGATTTGTCTTGTCTACTGAAGTAAATAGACATAAATATCTAAGCCTTGTAAATGTAAAACACTACACGCGCACTGCATATTAAATTTATGTATGCAATGTAGGTAGAAGATATAACAAGCCTTCACGAGGAAAAAGGGTAACGTAATATACGAGTTGAAGAATACTTCGCATAGGTGCTTATTTATCTCAAGTATTTGTTATTGCAGCTAAAGTAGAAATATGCTTTCACTTACGTTCCCTTAGAGTATTTGCTTTGAGATATTTGTTGGTATTAAAGTATGTATGTTATACTAAACAGAGAAGGAGAGAAGAGATGGATACATGTATATAATGGTCTCTCCATTTTTGCTAATGGGAGACATACATTAAGCGAAAGTAAGTTGCAATGCATTAAAGAGAAAGTTAAAATGATGCGATGTTTGCAATGTTGAGATTTAATGGTTACAACAAAGTAGACCAAACAAATTCGACTGTTTTCAATGTATCCCATCATTTCTGAAGAGATAGTACATATCTAGTACAATTGTGTTGTCTGCTTTGAGAGCAGCCGAAAAGTTCGATTCAATACTCTAGTCAACCAAAACCAGCTGGATTCTTTGGTGAAAGTTGAACTTACTCAAACCCGTGAAGTTAGAAAACATTCTACCTTTAAAGAAGCCGGCTTTTCACTGCGGATAGAAAAGTACAGATCCATATATACGTCAGTAGCTGGATAGTTATTGGCGAAGAGAACAAATCAGGTAGAGTGTTCAGTTCGTTTCGTGTTCATGTTTCTCCAAACATTACAGAAGGCTACAGTAGAAAGAAAATATCTAACAATAAGTTACCCACAACCTACTACCTACCCTGAAGTCTGAACTGAAGTGAAGCCTTAGTAAAAGATGAGACGAATCCCAAATCTGTTACTACTATGTAATGTATGCATCCTATCCAGATCTTTAGCAGCAGGTTCTTGATTCCCTTTTATTGCTGTAGTTCCCAATTTCCGATCGTATTAAGCTTATGTTTCCCTGAACTCGCTAAAATCAATGGAATGCAATAAGCCATATATGTTAAGCTGGAATGAAGTTTATGAGAGACATGCAAAATTTCTTTTTTGCACTACACATTTGTTACGTTGCAGAAAAGGTGTTCTGATATTATTCTATATTGGCACGATACAGTTTGGGTTCGTACATGTTGTCTGTCTGTGTGTCTGTAACTTTTGAACGCATCAACTTTTTTTAATTCTGTTTTCAGAATTCGAACTAGGAGATCAAAAGTAGTTTTTTAATAAGTAACATTTCGTGTTATAGTTTGGGTTTTAGATTTCGTTTTATAGTTTGGGTTTTAGATTTCGTTTTATAGTTTGGGTTTTAGATTTCGTTTTATAGTTTGGGTTTTAGATTTCGTTTTATAGTTTGGGTTTTAGATTTCGTTTTATAGTTTGGGTTTTAGATTTCGTGTTATAGTTTGGGTTTTAGATTTCGTTGTATAGTTTGGCTTTTAGATTTCGTGTTATAATTTGGGTTTTAGATTTCGTGTTATAGTTTGGGTTTTTTTGTGAGAACAGTAATCAATGTCTCTAATATTCCATTTAAACTATTTTCATCGACAAAACCGGTCCAGCTTTGGTTTTATACATCACATAATGCCTGCTGGTGATACAGTTACCCATTGCTAAATGGTTTATTCTGATTCTACCCACTACAAAACATATATCCAATGATTCTTCATACTGTTACACAAAAGGTGGGTCAGCAATTATTTTCTCTTGATATACATATAAAGTTACCTACCCACCTATTATGTATTAAAAGCAGAGCACATTTAATATGCACCAGTGTTTTGTTTACTTAGAATGTTTTACTTATACACTTTATCTAGTGGGAAACTTTTATTTCTGCACTAATGCATTATTAAAGTTAAGAAAAAGTACGTATTGAAAGAGTGTACAATAATAAGCATTCATGCATTCGAAAAGGAAGTTTGTACAAGCATTTCCTTACAGTATTTGGTACCTGAATGGAAACTTTGGCCATTGAAACATTTACATAAAGGCGAAGGAACCATTAATATTATGTTCTAATTTTGCATCCCGTGCATTACCATCAAATATTAAATGCAAGCACGGACAGGACGGTAGTAGAATAGAGCGTTGCACTTTCCTTGATTTTTATCTTAAATCGTTATTAGTAATAGTACCCTCCAGTATGTATACTACCTAACCTACCTAATACTTATATTAGTACTCCTAAATACAAGTTTAAGCACAGTTTAGCGAGTAATATATAAATTAGCTAGCCATGTCATATTTATATAAAATATGTTCTAAGATAACAAACTTTGCAGTAAGGTATGTACTCTGGAGGAAAAGTTCAATGTTGTTGTGCAAGGTGTACCTGAACCTACAATAGCTTAGGATACTCACTACATAAAATACAAATGCTTCATTTTTTACGACCGTCCAATTACTTTGCTTGTTAGCCTACGTATACTATGCTTGCCTGACTTCACTTTGTTTTATTAAGTAAGTAAACCAAAAAGAGAAAATATTAGTTTAAAAAACTTTTCCCTCTAAAAGTTCTTTTCAAATCTTGCTAACGCCAATTCTATGTAATTTTGAATTCGGAATCCACTTTAGCTTGGAGAACAGTGGTACGAAAATTGCTATTTTTAAGACACTGGTAGCTGGCGGAAGGTCTTTATGAAGTTCTTTGGCAATAAATTAAATTATTCATAATAACTGAAATAATACATTAGTTCATCATGTTTGATTAGAATTTAGATCTTGATTGATCCTCGTGTACCTCCAGTCTTATTTTTAGCAACTCATGTTTGCTCAGGGGTATGTTCTTCGTGTATGGAGGGGACACAAAGATAAATGCAATCTCTCAATATGTAGTACACATATATGTATTGTACTGTGGCTGAGTTAGAGTTAAGAAAAAAGACAAAACAACTTGAATACGACAGGTTCAATGTATTCTCAGCACCTACACAGGAAGCATAGAACAGTTGTCCAATGAATATTCTAACATTTATCCCTACAGACTGAAAGGACGTTGTGCTTTCTTCTACAGTGACAGGAAAGATGCATAAAGAAGCTTAACTGTTAACCCTTTTGGAATGATAAGAAAGGAAAATGGAAGCAGAGCTTTAGACTCTTTCCCGATTTATCGTCTCCCACGAAATAAACAATAGAAAGTTTCGTCCATAAAAAAGGCAAGGAAGGAATTCAATATTTCTCCAGAGTGTTAGCCCTTCTAATATGACACAAGTGTTATCAAAATGTATTATGGAACTTTTCTCGTTTCCCTCGAATATATTTACTTTCACTTGCTTCTTGTTTTCAAACTCCTCATTTCATAAAGTGTTTACAGTTTACAGAGCATACATATGCCATATCTAATTTACTTACTATAAGTAGATTCATTTTTGCTTTCAATAATTCAACATAGTCATCTGATAAATGTAACAAGTGAAACGTTTTTCCTGGTATGCTAAAGTTAAACATATGAATAAATGAATAAGTTACTAAGAAACTTTCACGAAAATGAAAATAAGTTAGACGATAACATTATTAGTTCACCATACTGCATGTGAACTGTAATCAGTCAGCATCAGCAGATTCCCCGAACTGATTTATGTAAAAAGTGTCCCAAAAGGGTTAAATATATACATTACTTAGATACATACGTAGTTGATGTAACAAGTTACATGCAAAAAATGAAAAGTGAAAGCTACGCAGAGACAGTTGATAGACAGCAGCAATAAAAAATCGGAAGGGAACTGATTTGGGGTAATATGCTTTCCCTGGCTTAGTTTAGCTTAGCTTGACTTGGCGGACATTGGCCCACTCATGTACAGTCAGGTTTAGGTTTAGTTCAACTCAAATCCAAGTTTAGTTTATTGCTAGTAATTCTATCTGCTTGGGCATTTCACATACCATACCATGAAATTCTATAGACTGAAATGAATGGAATCTCAGAATCAATTTAGTTTTCGGTGGCTGATCAGACTTTTAGTAAATAGCAATAAGAAAGTGCGGTGTGGTCCGCTTTTTCTAAGCTGTCCTGATATCTTCTATTATTCTCGACTTTCTCTTTTATACAGTAATTCGATTCCTACTGCTACATTACACTGCATTGAGTTGCTCCTATTACTTTGGTGAATTAAACACCGTAGGTATATATAGTAGCCATATGTAGTTGTGTAACAGTTCTTTCCCGGCAAACGTGACCCTTTGCCACAGCCAGAACCATACTGATAAGTGATTGAAATAGAAAAGCACACGTAGTACCTTATCTGTATTACATAAATACTTTTGCAATACACATACGGAAACCGTATATGTATTGAAATGAGATTTTTTACTTAAGGATTACCCGTATAGCACAGAGTATGGTGCAATAGAAAATCAGAAAGACAATGAACACAATAAAGCCATGGCCATGGTTCTGTAGTTTCTGTCAAAAATCCCCAATGACCGACAGACTCTCCCATAAAGATCAAAAACCTCATTTCGCCGAAAAGGAGCACTAAAACCATGAACAGAACAGCATGGGAGGCTGTAGCCAACACTAACACACTATTCTAGATTCTAGGCTGCACTGTGCATGATTGTATTGCAACTTCTCTTTCAACAAAAGCGATAAATATCTGGGCAAACCTAGAAAAATGCCGACCGTGTACAGAATAAACTGTCCACTCTTAGGATTAAGAAAGAAACATAAATTAACTCTTACTAGCTACTTCCGTCCTCAGAAAGAAGCAGAGCGAGTGATCTTTCTAATTGAAAATAAGTTCAACACGATATAGAAACTTATTTGTGGACAACAAAAGGATTGGAAGAGACTACAATCTAGTGATAGTAGTAAACTTCCCTACCTATGTAATGGTACATATATGTACCATACATAGGTAACCATTTTCTTCTTAATATGATATAAAAATTCCGATAAATGGAAGTTGGAATACCTATGGAAGATTCAGCAAGAGTTATTTAGTAGGGAAAGTGGTTGCTACTGTAGAAATTATTTTTATACCACAACACAAAGCTAGGTTGTACTTTGATGATGGTTGTGTATTCCCGAATTTCTTGTAGTTAGCGTAATTGACAATTTAATTGTAGCAGAAAGTATGGAGAAAGTATTTTGAGAGAATTTCGACATAATTTAAATATAGGACTCTCCTTATACGAGTAAATTTCTGTCTGTCGTGTATATTAACTCAAAGCACCAACCAAGTTCTTATATCGAAACCAAAACATATTCAAATAAACTGGATACTAACCACTATAAATGACCAGCGAAGGAAGAATCTCACACCGCCCCACAGAATACAGTCCTTTTTTGGTCAAATCTCACATTGCCCCAATAAATTGGGGCATTGTGAGAAAGTAAGATTTATCCTTGAATTGAAATCCGTTAACACAATTCAAAAAAGTTGAACCGTTTAAAAGCTACAGAGTAGTTTATCATACAAGATGTACCCCCTGTTCCCTTTAGGGTGGTCCGATTTGGACCATTTTCATTCCGGTTAGTCCTGTTATATCAATGAATATGTATGCCAAGTTTGGTTGAAATCCGTCCAATACTTTAAACGTAATTTTGCATACGGACGGACGGACATTACGAAAGCATATCCAGCTTCGCTGGAAATACTAAATCAAATAGCGACAAAAATAAAGCATTCCCCTAACATATAATCTAACCCACATTTTACTTTCACGGAATGCTTTAGACATACATGCATTAGATGCAGTACAGACCCAGATAGGCAGTACTTTTTGTGTATATGAAGGAGACACGACAAGGTTTGTTTTGTGCCAAAGGTGAAAACCCTGTCGGGATATGTGTGATTCTTCGAGATTTCTTTTCTAGTGTGTAATTACAGTATTAGCTCAAGTCGAAAGTTTTGATTAGAGTTTGTAATAAAACTTGGGGACAATTGAGGAGGACCTGTCCAGGACACGGGACAGGATACACAGATATTTAGTAGTAGTTGCACCTAGATACACGTAATGTAACTTAAATTGAATAAGGGAAGAGTCGACCTACAACCTACAAGATGATATCGTACGGAATGTGGATTACATTTTGAAGAGACAAGAAGAAATCTCAGAGTATACCTAAATAAGAGAGTGAGGAAAGGCAAGAGAATATTATATGAGATAGCTAAATGGATATAAGACACTAGAAAAGGATCCAAGTGAACCTAGGAACAGAACACATGGCTTCACATTCATTCTCTTTTTTGGCAGTATGTCAGTTAGATTCTTACTTGTGTAATATGAAAGCAAAGGAGAATTTAGAATGGAGGAGAAAATGAAAGAGTTCTTTTTCTGCTCAATGACGGTCGGTTGGGATTGAAACTGGGAGCACTAAATTCACTCATACAGCAAGGAACAGAGAGAACTTAAATCTTTTCGGGGACTTTATTTGCTAAGAGTGAGTACTCCATACCAAGCAAACCAGGGTACTACACTTACCTAATCTATTACAGATATACTATACTGCACTATGTACGTAATATACATATGGTCCAGTAGTAAATATTGTCATATTCGCAGGAGGTTAAAGTAAAGGCTACTTGATACGGCGTAGTACAGTAAATAGTTTTAAGCTCCCATATTTTACTGTAGTCCACACTAGCCTTTCATAAAACTGAAGAAGTATATCTTTTTCATCATCATTTTAACCTATCGCAGTATGTTATTCTATCCAGAGTCCAGAGTTTCCCAAACTTAAGACGTAGAGTAACATAAACAACAGTCTAGCAGAAATAATATGTTATTTGTTGCTTACACCTTTATTCTGGCAATTATTATTTACTACATTTTACAAGAAAGAGTAGTTTTCTTTACTACTAAAAGACATGCAATAAAATTAAACATTTTTATGCTTGCTATTTTTAAGAAAATATATTCATAATTTCCTTGCAAGTAACACAAAAAGTAGGCATAGGAGAAAGTATTACAGATAGTATAATTGGAACTCTATTCATCTATATTATATTTCTGTATGTTATATCGAGCTACTTAAACTAGTTTGGAAATAATTACTTTCGCTTTAAATATTATAGGATATAATATGAACATGTGCATATAAATGTTTGATGCAAAAAATATAATCTCGCTCCATGTGCAAACTTTTTAGTGGCTATTACTGTATATTTACTTTCTCCTCCAAGCTCATGTGTAGTATTTAGTCCTAGTAAATATTGTAAATCATTTGCTTTCTCTTTTTGTATTGAAACACCATTCATAACTTTCACTAAGATAAATAAAACATTCGTTAGAATTGCCTGAATATTTCAAACATTATATTTGTATTCTATAAATTGAGAGCGATTTGATGTTTCATTTGATGTTCAGATAAAATTGCTAAGTACAATTATACCTAAAATTGTCATTATTTAAGTGGTTCACGGTACAATGAATCCTTGAGAATTATTTACAGCAATGTATTTGTGTTTGCAAAACGAAGTTGATTTTTCTCATTATTGCAAATTGCAATATGGTAAATAAATGAATACCTACTATGTACATCCTCATAGTCATCATAAATAGCTTAACATCCAGTGAATTTGACATATCAGAGGCACATAATATACCATAACACTGCACTGTACCATACCACACATTAATGTGGATATCGGCCCACAGCCAACTCAGTGTAGGAACTATCGGTAAATGCTCCGCTGATTATTTCCAGCATCTTCTTTCTGGTTCTGACGTAGTCATTGAGCTGGAAAGAAATCACTGATAGTTGTTAGCCAAGTCCTATATCAATGTTCAGTTGTATATTTTTATATACCATGAAAACTGTATCATTTATCGAGTTCTTAGTTTGCTCTTAAAGAGAACCCCGATCTTTATCACTTTTATCGAAAATCAGAGTCAGTGCAGTGCAAGAGGAGCGATACCAAAGTGAGTGAGTTCTCTTCTATGGTTTGTATGTAGTGAATGGTATTCAATTTACTGAGAATTTATGATTTCCACTTCGTTTCACTTTATTTGTAGTTCAAGAACTACTTCCTGAACACAACATACATCCTTCTGTCATACTACATACCATAGTATAGCTATACTACAGTTATGCTTACTATGTACTACGTAGTATGTTTCGTTCTGTGTCTCTGTGTACTCGATTCAAAGAATATTGGGGCAGGAAATGGGCTAAGAATTACTACCCGGTTCTCTATGGTGTTGTTTCACCCCAAATTTCTCAGCTGTTAGGCTACTTGTCCGAAACCGCGAGGTGGTAGACGTTTTACTATCATATGCTTTAATATTTGTTAGAATTTTAGGGGGTGGAGGAGCAGCCCGGATGACCAGGCTACCAGACAAAATTAAGGTAGGTAACATATTTTGAAAATCAATTTTCTTGCTAGGGTGCACGTGGGCGAATTTAAGTTGCACTTTCCTCAGCCGATTTGGTACATTATTAGCACTTAATTTATCAGCATCCCATAATTTGGCTCACATGGTTAGAAGGACCATCCTAGCTAAGGTCGTATTTTCGCAAGTCAATATCCGCCGCCTAAGATTCATAGATTGCATTGTTATGAAAAATATATGTTAGCAAATTAAGTACAGGAAACCTACTACTTTGTTGTATGCTCTTAAATGTACTAAAGAACTTACCCAGTAATACTACCCTATAAATAATATTTGAGACTGCTTTTGGTGTTATAAATTATTCAGTTTCACTTTCATGTTAATGAATCCTAGGAATAAATTAAGTTCGCTTGTACCTATACAGTAATACGTTTTACATGTAACGGTTGCACTGTACTGATTAATTCAGTGCCTTAATGAACGCAACATGTAAAACTAGATTCGTTAAAATATAGGTTCATCCGGATCATCATCCGCCCAAGATGATTGGGAAAGCACAACAAAAGCATGTTCACGCTTTACGTAAGTGTATAGTTATATAAAACGTTGCATCGTAGAATAATTTTATGTTATGTACGTACTTACTGTTCACCTTAAATAAATTTTTAGTGCATCCGCATCCACAGCAAAGCAATCCTGAATTTGTGTTCTATAGTCTTTGTTTACATAAACTTTGGTACAAGTTACAACAACAATATTAACAGAGTACTAAATAATATATAGAAAACAATTAAAGCGTAGATGGTTGTATTTAGCGCAGTAGTAGTAGTTATATTAAGTAATTAAAAGTGTTAGAGAACAGCGAGAACAGCTAACATTTTTCAAGTACAGTTCTAAAAGAAACGTTTTACAAATATCTTAATCTGCTAAAAGACTAAGTCAGTTGATTCGAAGTAATTCACATGAGGATTGGAAGCTACCTTATTTTCCACATACATACAACATATCTCTATTTTGTTAGATTGAAATTCCCCAAACAAGATAGTTGAACAAGTTTCTTTTCTTTTACTTAAGGCAAAGGATGGATCGTAACTTTAGTGGAGTTGTGTAACACGCCAAGAATTTCCAAGATTTCCAAAGAAATGCTTTTAAGTAGTTTGTAATGCCAAATCCACAAAAATCTTTATTGTTAAGTATGTTGAAATGGGAAATACTGTAAGTAGTTTTGTAGTGGGTTAGGTAGGTAATGTAATATGCAATAGACATAACAATATGTTAAACAAACTCTTAACTCCTGTAAGTCAGAGAGGCAAGTAAGCCAAAGTCTATTGAATTGAAAAGATAAGTGAAAATTGAACTGAAGTTTGTTCGAGAGTATTAAATTACAATATCTGTAGTAAATGGTAAACTTAATCTGTTGAAGATGGATGCAAATCCAGAATTTTTTAGCAGCTCTCTGTTAGCAGCTCAACAGCCTCATTTTAACTATTTATTTTCCTACTAAACCAGCTAGACTTACTGCGAAGCATATAAATTATCCAAATCAAAATCAAAATCCTTCCTAATGCAATATCTACTTACAGACGGCAAAAAAATGTTCCTTTTTACTATGGAGGTAACCCAACATATGCAATAGTGGTAGTAGTACTAAATCACAAAGAAAAAGTTTTTCTCGTTCTTGCCCTTGTTGAAATTGATATTGATTTATAATTGTTTTCCTTTAGAAGACTGAACTCTTAACTCTCATTTTATATCCTTAGTGTAACTTTCTCTAGACTTTCACTTATGCACAAGTTAAGTACAGCTACGCCTCTTTTGAATAATTGAAGGCGAGATTCTAGAATTACATTACTATTACTACAGTTGGACTGGGGATTACAAAGCGCAAAAAGTAAACCAGCACTGACATCAAATGAAAGTTACTTAAAAACTATTTAAATGTTATCATACATACATTTACGTATATTCTCGCTCTATTTTTTACTAACTACTTCCTCGTTTCGTGTCGCAGATGGAATATATTTCCCAAGAGGCTAATAATTAACGGCAGCTCTGTTTCGTAAGAGTTAACTAATGCTTGCACTCAGCTGGCGTTGGGAAATATTTACCAATTCCTAGGAATAACTTTTTCAACATTAAAAACTTTTGTAAACTAATAAACCAAAAACTATCACATACGCGTCTACTAATGATTATTTCAACTTCTGTTGAGTGGAGAAAATTTTGTATGGCAACGGTATTTGAGTGTTTGATACTGCCATTTATTCATCACAAGCAAATGTTGGTTAGCGGGAGAGCGGGACTACGGGAAATAGTACATTCCTTTCCTGCTAAAACCCAGAAGGCATTGTTAAACGTGTATTCCTCATTTCTGTTCCATTTTTCTTTTTCGCCACATTTTACAGAAACATAATAATGGTAGTTTTGAATACACAATTCAAAGGCATGGAAATGCCAATGTAAACTAATTTGACACATTACCGCTAACATACATTTATATTGCATAAAGATGGAATTTTTGATGATGTGTGCGATACGTGAGCCTAATGCGATGTAAACGTGAGTGAGTGAGCTTCCTATTTCTAAATCCAACGTGCTTTTATGCGACTTGAGATGATAACAACAGATTTGCAAAAAACTGACACGGACGTGACTGTTGCTCTTCTTTTGACATTTTCAAATGCTGCGGATTTTTGATGCAATAGTTTCGTAAGTCGACTTAAGGGTTTATACCTACTTACATTATACAATAGCTAAAAATATTACAATCTGCATATAAGCAATGTACAAGTGAATCGAATTCTTCTATTGTATGACAAAGTTACTTAAAGGTTATGCGATGAAAAGAATACACAGAAAAAGTCTAGCCTATGCATTGTTATCTTCCCTGGAACCAATACCATGCTATTTTATTTATGTATCATAAAGTGAAAGGTGGAGTTTAATGGAATTATGCTTGACAAAATCTAAGATAATTCCTGTTGGCATCTGTCTGTGCTTTCTTCTCACAATTTCACTGTGCCATCCACAACACTTTGCTTCGCTCCGCACGGTTGCTCTTTGTCGTCGTTCTTCGACTTTACTCTCTGGAGTTACCATCAAGAAAATTCCCAAGTCAACTCCAATGCAATAAGTCTGCCTGTGATCTGTTGAAATGCTTCCTCGGCACATCTTCACGAAACCGACATTGCGATGGATTTAGTTTCTTATTTGCAGTAGTTTGTAGTTAGTCAAGCGGAGCACCTTAAAATTCTCTTATACATTCTATAGGTATGTATAATCTGAATGAGACTACGTAGGAGTAGGTATTTAAGCAATCTTAAATCTGGGGAAGTATATTTAAAGCTAAATATAGTAGTACTAATACAAAGCTGACAAGTGTAGTGACAAGACAAGTGACGTTGAATAGAACTTTCAGTTAACGTTTTGTTGATTAGGCTAGGCACGACGAAACAAGAAACAATGTATGTATAAAGACATTTATGTACTAGTACGTATATAGCGAAAAGACGAGGGAAGAAATCTTCCTTCTTGTAAACTTATTATTTAAATCCATAGTATAAGATGCGAAAGAGAAGACGAGATAAATGGTTAACGTCACCATGTTTGATCAAGCATCCCTAACAATAAGACAAGCCTGTCGACCTCGATTCTACACTCTACATCCTACAATCTTCACTTTAAGCCTACATCACATGTCTTGGTTAGCTTCTGATATAAAATAACTTGCAAAGTTAATCTGATGAAAGTTGAGCGAAGTGATGATAATGATGACTGAGTGCAAATACAGACCGAAAGCGAAGGGTGAGCATTATTTAGGTAGTTTTCTTTAATATTCCATTCTATCTCCGCTTTCTCTATTGATTTTTCATAGTAAATTAAACTGAATACGCAAATACACGAACCAGATTTCATCTTTATCCCCATTAGATATTTTTCTAGTATGAATAGGATTTCCTAAAGTACACAAGAAGGTAGCTAATGCATTATTATCATCCCTAGTCTTATCTGAACCAATGCCAGACCAACGATGAATCAAATGACAAAATCAGTAGAGGATAAACTAAACACCTTAGGGAAATGGTGTTAAAGCCAGAAAAGTGAAGTGCTAGGATGCAGTATAAGTTAGTATTATCATATTCAATTGATCAAGAATAAATACTTTATACTAAAAAGCACTAAATTATTTAAGCAAATATTATTTAACCGTTGCCTTGGCCTAATCATAGCTTGATTGTCCTTAAACTGTGCAAATACTAATTTAAAATTTCTCCATTCCATTCCTTTCTCCGTCTTTCACTCTCGTATAATTTACTGTGACATAATTTGTGAGTATGGTGTAGGGAAACTAATGGGGGTAAGTACCTACAGAGTTTCTGTATCTAGTTTAATGCCCGTAGCCATAAAGTGATTACACTTAGGGTTAGTGGTTTATTTCCTAGTAGCGATGTATGTTTAATTGCTTCCCAGTTTCCTGTCGTTAGAATGTACCGAGATTTTAAATTTGATTAAACGACTATCCTGTACTGTATAGTACATAAAATTTACCATCTATCACCGTTGATTACGTTGGGTAAGCCGAACATGGAAAATATTGATTTAACTCATATGTAAGTGGATATGTAGATGTACTGTAGCAATGATTAGTAGAAACCTCTGAAGGCATTTATTTTTCAACCAGAGAATGTAGTTCTAGTCTAGTGGAGTCTCTAAAATCCATTTTTAATTATTTTAATGTCAGTACCTAGCTCAGAAAAGTTAATAAAATACAACTTAAAATTAAATTCCTGCATACATACTAATTGCTTTACTGTCTACTGAGAGTACTACTGAGAATTTAGCTCTACAATATTAAATATTATTATTATTAAAGCTCTGACTCTGACTATGCTTAAAGGGAATTTAGAACAGTAATTGTACTATATGTCAGATTACATTAATACTATGCGAGCTTAATGTATTAGTACCTATAAAACAATTCACGGGGACTATTATAGAAGGAACTATGAACTAGCTCTTATTAATCTTAAGCTAAAGAATAGTGAAATCAAATGGATTGTAGAATACAGTTTTCATATAGAGGAAGTCAAAGTAAGTGGATTTTTAATCCAATCTGAAATTTAATTTTCGAGTTATTACTACTATCAAGGATTGAGGAAAGGAAAATTACTTATTGAGGATAAGTAAAGAACGAAGAACCATCTCTACTACAGATACTATATAAGTAATAATAATAGTAACTACCTAGTATCTGGAGCAATATTTAATTTCTTTGAAAAATCAAATTTCCAAGAAAAGTGAAAAATCCTAGACTTCATACAGATAGTACTACTACAGGGTTAGTGAGGGCATTAATGTGGAGAAAGGAGTTTTAATGAAAAATAAATTGCGATGTAACTGTAGATGGGTGAAGCCTTAGATTCTTGTCGCTTTCAGCAATTTTTTATCCAGCACTTTTATCTAACTTCCTTCTCCTTGCCCTTCTCCTTATACATTGAATTCTGGTTTTGACTTTCCTTCCCGTACTCGTATATGATTAGATTAGTAAACACGAAAGACGAAGATTCACATTACTAACTGAGTTTAACTCAGGATATATTGACACCGGATTAGGAATCAAAGTTCGAAGTTGGAAACTCACGCAAACGATTTCCTCATACGCTATAGGTGATAAATACTAAATATAGGCATAGGGTTTACTTACCATTAATCACAAGCCACTAATTCCCTGAGTTTTAATTAAATAGTTTTCCAAACTTCGTACTTATTCGGCCATGGATACTACTAATACTCAATACCCCATATTAGTGTCTATCTCGTAGTCGTTCTTTGAGCTATGGATAATTAATTCTAGAGAAGCAATTATGTCATTGGCCCACATAATCATTTTGCTATATACTTCTGCTCTTTATGATAGAACTTTTTAGTGTAATGTCACAGTTGAGAAAATGCCAATAGCTCAAACTTCAAAAATTGTTCAGAATCTATTCTTCACTATTTAATTAAGCTTAATTACCATTGATAGGTATTCATTACTTAACTTACATTTTGCTACTAACAACAAGGTTTGGTCCAGAAACATTAGTAATACAATGTCCCAAAAATCATAAGCTTGAATGCTGTTTTTCGCTGTTCTCTACAACATCAGTCTATACGTATGTCCTTTTGCGGAGTAGTCAATTGTGAGAAATTTTAAGCGAACATGCATCATCTTTTGCCACAATTGTTTTTTGCAAACTCTTGGAAGGAATACGGCCTACCGACGTTTTACTAGTCTTGTAAGTAAGTGAAAGGCTTTCAGCTGCATCCCATCGTTTGGGATAGAGGCTCACCCTTTTCAAAATAACTTTTTTACCATACATGAGCTGCTATTATACGGTTTATCCGAAAGTTTGCAAGTTACTTGTACCGGATTGCATGTATATTTTTTTCCCATTTGGCTTTTAATCATCATTTATATCGCAAAATCAATAGAAAATACATTAAGATGAAATAGTACAGTCGACAGGCTCGTTTAAAAAATTCATGTAAAATTCATAAGCCATTGCCATTCAGTAACTCAACATTATAATGCTGTACATACACATCATATGGTTTACTTTTAAATGTATATTGTAAGTACGTACTTACATACTAGGCCAAGTGTATTTTGTATGGGTAAAGGATAAATTGTACATACAAAGGAAACGTGTACCTTTACCTAGCTCTTTCTCATCCCTTTTACGATAAAATGTAATTTGCTTATGAAAGAGTACTGCGAGAAAACTGATAAAGAAGGTTTCTCAGTAAAGCAGTCGTAGTAAAAAGTAAGTAGGCTACCTACGTTTTAACATTAAATGAACGAATTAGGAACCCTTTTAGACTGCTAATACGGTTTTTTTCGATTCACCTTATTTTTGTTGATAGTTGGACGCTTTGCTAAGCTACATAAGAAAACATGCTACAGTCCCTGTCCCTATACCGCATTTGGCTCATTTGTACAATATGTCTTCACTAGTGCCTTATGTAATGAATAGCTTGCTATGATATCTTCTTAAGGGAATTCATATAAACCTACGTTTCTCTGAGTTTCATCTAAACAACATCCCCCCTCTCGGCCCAAATATATTGTCGGATCTCATCAATCTAATTCACGTAGGCAATTTCAAAGAGAAAGCATTTTAACTGACAATGAGAGTTATACGTATACCATTTATATAAAGCCATAAACACTCATTCTGTACATAATATCCTATACATGCGTACAAATGTGCGCATTGCAGGGACTCTATAGCTTTGAATCTCAAAGAACTTGTTCCAATCCAATAGGACAAATTGACTACTACCCTATCTTTGTGTCACTTGGGCACTTTTAGAAATTTGACAAAAAGATATTCCTCAAAAGTACCTACACACATGTGCATCAAAGCTAAAAATTGTATCGCTCATCCTTTGATTTTGGATGAAAGCATTTTAACACTTAAAAAGATTTACTATGTATTTGCTTTAAATTGAAAGGAATCAAAAACTATTTTATTGGTACAGAACTATACTGCTAACAGTAACAGATAATATACTAGTATAATATACATAGGTAATATATACATATTATATGCAGATAAGATTAAGTTTAGTTTGCATTTATTCAAGTGCCAAATCGAATCAATACTCAACAACAATGACGGAGAGCATCCCAAAACCAACTTTTTTGATATTCATAGACCAAGTAGGTAAATTATAGGCAAAATACGGCCAGCTTGCATAATGATCAACATAACCCGGAAGATTCAATTTTTACAATAAATTGCAAAAGTAGGCATAGTGGTTTAGATATTTTCTTTGTGTGAAAAACATTCAGATAGAATTTTATTCGAGTATGACAGTGGGTGTAGGAAGAGGAGGAAAGTGGTCTGGGAAAATGTTCTGCTTTGTTAGGTTATTTATTTATCCGGAAAAACTGTCAGAAAAAAATATTTGTTGCTCTGAACACAGCACGTCTAATACCTATAATACGTAAATATGCATTATAGATGCCAACATACTTGTTTACTTCTAAAAAAATATATCTACACAGTTGTCGCCTAAAGGTCACCTTAGATAGAGGCATAAATAATATTGTCTTAAATCGTAGTAGATGAGAAATTCATATGAGTGTAGGAGTACAAAGTATACAGACTTACAAACAGCACAGTTAAGCTAGATTTTACATTTTACATCAAAATAAAAATTATCAAGAGAGTTGTTTACCATGCTATGGCATTTCTTGTTTACGTGTGTATGGATAATATGAAAATGGACCGTGAAAATGAATACCTACACATAATATTTCTAAACTTATTATATTTGCAAAGGAAGAGGATGACTCATACTCATGAGCAAACGAGATAGGAAAGGAAATAATGACCGAGTAAATATATATCCTTTAAGAGAGCTAAAATATCACGTTGTTACTCTATGGTGCTCTGACTTTCTTGAAATAAATAATTAATGTAAAGGTTACAGTTACACTGCATGGTTTTAGTTTTTTGAATATATGATACGTAAAGGGAAGAAAAGCTCCTTTGATAGCTTAACGTGCCTATTTCAATTAAAATGATAGCAGAGCATGGCTAACAAAGAATGTTAATAGTTAAACTTCTCAGGATTCCTTGAGCAAAGGGAACATTGCCTTTAAGAAATTACACGTTTAATTGTTATTATCTTAGGTACTACCTGCATCTACTCATCAAAGTCTTCTTTTTGGTATTCTTTATCATACAAACACTTTAGATTCTCTATTACACTTGAAATGAAATGAGACTAGAATAGAATACTACGTTACGGTCTCTCATATAATTTAGGTAGGCACATTAATATTTTATGAATTTTTGCAGCATTATTTTACGCAACCAGGGATAAACAGTTCTGTGTGCATGACTTAACAAGGAAAGCTGGAAATTGAGCTGTAGGATGGCAAGTGTCTTTTAATTCATTAGTTATTTATTAATATTAAGTTACCTCAGTGAGCAGAGAAATGATATACTCCATTCATTCCATGCAATAATTAATAGTGCAAAGTGGGGTAAAAGTAACAGGGCGACCCAGAAGTAATAGAACTTTCACGAAATAATTATCAGGAATCCCCAGAATTATAGTTAGTCTATTATTATATATTAATTCGTATATATATATTAATTCGTTCGTTGCCTTATATTCTTTTAATTTTTTAAAGAAACTTTTAATAATGGATTACGGTGATGCCAGATATTTGAATTGTACTGTAGTTTACCTAAGTAGAATGCACTACACTACACAATTTAGCAGTAGTAGCAAGAGCAATATCGTAATCCCTACTAATATACACACAGCCACCATGAATAACTCATAACAATCTGCATACTACGTAATGTAATTTCAAGTAAGGGTCCATTTTGCATGAAATTAAAAACATAAATAGAATGCCTCTACCGAATGGGCTTTAATATATAATACGTACAGTTGGGAAAGATAAACTCTGGCTAATTACCAAACTAGAGCTGTTACAACAATCTCCTTTAGCGTTTGAATGTAGCAGTAATACTGACTAACGAATTTAAAACTGTATAGAATAACCACATCCTACGCAGACACATGGAGAGTCGCACATTTATATCTGTAGATGTTGTCATTCATATTTGGAAGTGAAGTGACGTTGGAACAGTGTCTTGAGTTATATACATATATACATAGATAGAAATACATGTCATAGCTAGAAATTCTACAAAAATGCTGAGCTGTATATGCCTACACTTTACAATGTGATATTCATTTCGTCATTAATGTGTTTTTGCTGTAGTAATGATAATTAAATTGAAGCATCCATGTGCTTAGTGCTTACTGCTTACCATGTTATCTAAAAGAAAGGCTTCCTTCTTAACAGGAGCTTAAATAAATTCACTAACACTTTGTAGCCCACAGATAGCTGTAGGCACTTTAGGCGATATCATATCATAATAAACCGTTGTAAACGAATGTAACAAAGAGGGAACATGTACTTCCTAAAAAGCGGGTATTTTTGTAAAACCCGGGTAGAATGAGTGATTCGAGAATTATTTTGTGTAGAAATTTGAGTTCTACGTGTCAAACTTGGTAGGAATCAATGTTATATGCCATTATTAAAAACCGTCTATTTCGGAACCTCAGTGTGGAGGACATACAGACTTACGTACAGACGTACAGACAGACAGACTCCAGTCTTCCCATAGAGAGGAAACAAGTTCCCTCTCAATAAAGATTAGGGGACTTTGGCGGGATTGCTTTTGCTGAACATACAGGTACATACACGGATATGTGCAAATTATATTATTAGTGATCATTATTAATGATTATGTGCAAGAAAATTAAAGCAATATTTTCATACATCCATTCATTGTGATTTAAATTACTAAAAACCAGAAATTAGAACACATTTGACAGAATTTAAGGATCGAGACCCAGTCATCTACTGGTGTAAATTGGCTCACCTTACTGCTCTTTTCGCCAACTTGAAATTTACAATACTTGCTCTCCTTTCTCGAACTCTTTCCAAAAGTAGCAGGTAAGGTACGAGTACCAAGGCAAGGTAATGTGGAAAAGTGAAAAATACACATGCCTAAATATAGATGTACATATACTTCTATGTATGTGTCATGTGTGAAACATTCAGCACGTATTCCATCTAACATAAAAATACCGTTTCCTATCTTTTAGATTACATTTGAGGAAGTTGTTTGTACGTATATTGTATACTAGACAATTATTATCCCATTGTCAGCACTTTGCAGAGGGTTGACCTACGTTTATAGTCCAATAAACAACTACGGTCCGTTTCACACACTCAATAATTAAACATTTTCGCTTTTACTGATACTTAGCTGGTAGCTTTACAGACGTGTGCATCTTGAGTACAAATATATGCAATACTTATTCCAATGGTGGGGATACTGTGTTTTCTGTTGTACGGGATCAACGAAATGCTACTTTCTTAATACTATCCCTGTTAACAAAGGCGCTGCCATGTAATTTCCTTGCTTAAAAGTACTTATTTATTTTTTTGCATGCTTTACTACATAATAGAGAATCTAAAAATTGTGTACACTTTTGCATTTAGGTTTACTGACCTGAATACAATAAAAAAGCAATAATTATGCAACAAACATTTTATTATGGGTGTTCATTCAACGAACCCAGAACAACGCTTGTATTGTATTTATGTATGTCTCTACATGTATGTATTTATGTACTCTGAACTCTGATTACAAATTACAAATTACAAACAACTCATTAAAATTACCTTTACCTGCCTGCACGTGCATTATTTACGGCATGCCAACTGCATTACGGATATTGCCTAATAAATTTAAAAGTAGGAAGGTCTAGGTAGACGTTACTGTATCGCAGAACTTTTAGCAAGATTGATCTGTATCCACTTTGTCTATAATTTGCAATCCTTAGTAATAAACTACTACGCAAAGGTACTCTTATATAATTAAGGCATACGTAGTATATTCTAATCCGTTTTATTAGGAAGGCAAGCCAAGATAAGATTCCATTCCCGTTCTGTAGTGCAATGGAGCATATAAAACTTTTGGAGATTAGTAATAGGTTAACTATATAGATACTAGTAATGACATTATTAAGTAAATACTATAGAAATAAATATCCATTCATAAAGGTAGCTACAGCTACATACATACTAAAATTCTATCTAAATTATGCATTCAAGAAAAGGCATTCAATAAAACACATATACAATTAATTTGTTAGGATACATAAATACACAACACATACCTGGACTCTGGCTGCATTAGTTCTAGTCGAATCAATTGATAGAGGTCCATTAGTTTTGCTTGAAGATTTTGCTGTATGACTCCGATAAAGAATGAGGGCAATTAGCGAATAGAGAACGACTGACAGGAGCAAAGGTACGACGTAAAATACAATCAAGTCGGCAAAGTAGTACCATAGGTAGGCTTCTCTGGACAATTTAAAATCACAACTCTGAAGGTCAGAGAAGCCTCTGTAATAAAGGGGGTAGGTGGATGTTAAGATAAGCCAAGGGAGGCAATAGGATACTGCGAATATCCAGACAACTGCAATGATTCTCTTGGCTCGATTCACTGTACATACTGTCTGGGCAAGAAAAGGTTTGCAGATGGCAATATACCTGGAAAAAAATTATTAGTTCAGAGCACTGTACACCCGTTTTCTCAACAAAGGAGGCTACACATTACATACATGAAATCATATTGCTTTCATTAACAGGAAGTCCCATAAAATGCAAGTGTGGCTAATGAATAGGTTCTTAAACAGGGTTGCCTCTAATAAGCATTTTCTGGGAATCTTTATTAGTGTGCCTATTGAAAGCAGACATGATAACCACACTTGGTTACCCTGTCTACTTGCCTTGTGTGCACCTATACAGGGAAAAATAGGCTCTAGGTTCGCATTCCTGACTATTATTTTGCCAATTAGGAATATTGCCGTATATACGTTACAGAACTTCCTATAATTAACGCACCAGAGTGGAAACCCTACATGAGCCTTCATCTATTTTCTCCACATACATGATACACTATTGTTGTATGCTATAAATTGCTTTTTCATTTTCTGACTTTGTCAGCAAATGAACAACAGGCTTGTAATTCCTTCAGATTGGATTTGTACAGTCGCACAAATATTGTAACATGAGTTGTTATTTGTTAATAAAGCCAAACACATCCAGAAAGGAATGTAATATATAGTTTCAACGCAGTACCAAGGTCAATTATTATTAATTAATTGCCGATATGAGTTTTACGAGTTGTAGGGAGAGCATAGGAACAGGAAATCTGTTTTTTGTTTCTTCTATGGTGCGCTAATTTTGGGACGTCCTGTCACATAAAGGAAAGTTAAGCAGTACCTACATTTCATATACTACTAACTTCCGTACATTTATTTATTTTAATAAATTACTTTTTTACGTATTGGTTGTTGTGAGAAAGTTTTAATCAAATTAGTTGAAGGGAAATAAGTAGTTCCCTTGCAGCTGTTCCTAACACTACCAAAGTAATCTTAATATTTGGTCTTAACTGTAATTAATTGGAACTTGAGGATCATTCACTAATTAGGAACCTGCCATTGGATGGCATATATACAGATAGGGAAGAAGAGCATAAGTGCTCGAATTCGTGCAAGGCAAGGATGTAGTTTTCTTAATAGTTGAACAAATGGTAATATTTTCTAGAGTGTAACTGCCTGATCTTGACCTGAATTAATTTTAATGTTAAAACTGGGTATATCGTCGTGTCGTACGTAAGTAAAATACATATCTTGATCAGCCGACAGTGCAAATGGGAATTAATTAGAAGGTAATGTAATTTAGTGATGTAGTTAAGGAAAGAATTTATTACCTTTCAACAGTGAAAGCTGTGAGACTTAGGGAGGACGCATTAATCCCGAGATTTTGTGAGAAGACCATAAGAGCGCAGCCCACATCTCCCCATATCCATTGCATCCCCACTAAGTAGTAGCTGATGAGCTCTTGTGGTATAGAAGCGATTAGGACAATGCAGTCGGCCACGGCTAAACTTACGAGATAGCAATTTGTGGGAGAGTGCATACTTTTTGTGCGGGCCACCACGAGGACAACCATCATGTTTCCAAGCACTCCAACCAGAAATATGATCCCATGAAACAGAGTCCCGACGATACGGTAAGGGTATGAGTAGTAAACAGGGTCCTCGTACATACTCATATTCATGAAATCAGAGTCAGATGTCCAGTCGCTGCAATTTGTAACGTTATCAACAAAGTCCACAGAGGAGCTGGATGAGTTGAGGGGGAAATGAGACGAAGCTCCGGGCAAAGCCATTGTACGATCACCGCTATTACCTCCCATCCCAAAACTGACAAGTCCTGTAGTCGAATTACACAATATATGCATCTTTCCGGTTTTATTTGGAGTAAAACTACTCCCGACTGAAGTACTGCTGTAGAGTTGGGTAGTTCAATTTGAACTTTGAATAGGTATGTATTTCAAAGTATAATCGTCAAGACGCACTTTTTTCTCGTGTTTCTTGTGTTTACCTTTTTTTATTCCAAAAGTTTGTAAGTAGCACAAGTAATTTCCTCTGTGCACTAGAAGGTAGGCATGGAACTTAAAATTATGTAGGTAGTAGGTAGCAGCCGGAGTATCTATTCCAGGTCCAACCAAACAACTCAAACTCTACTGTGCCTGCGGGTTGTCTTGTCTTACGTAATAGATAATTACAGTTTTATATATAGAGAGAAACGAAAATTATATTTTTTGTTAATACCTATTCCAGCAATTGTTTCTGTCACCAATACCATTAGATTGTACTCGTAATTGGATTAATTCAGCCACTTGTAGTTTGTGGATTACAGTTTCTTTCTACTGGCAAAGAGTGTGAAACATTAAAAACGGTTTTTTCAGGTTAGTAAGCCAAATGTTAAGTATTTGCTGTTTCAGACACTATTAGAGGCGAAGTACCTTCTCTTGCCTTCTACCGAATTGATAAGTAGAGCAGTAGAGTTTAAGTGCGTTTACCAATTGCTGTAAACACGTATCGCAGGAGGACCCTTGTATATGTATTTACGAACTTAAATAAGTAAACGCTTTCACTTGGTCTTTCTAGTACAACATACGCCACTTAAGTATCTATATGTTCTCTTAAAATGATAAACAGTATGTATAGGTGTTGTTCAAATGTAAATTATTCACTTGCTATCACTTGATAACACTTTGTATGTATTTGAAATTCAAAATAGATGTGCTGCCTAGCCATGTCAGGCTGTGAATGGTATTGTCAATTGATTTTTACTTTTCTGCTCTCTTGCTCAACGGATGACAAACAGGAAAGGCTTGAAAGTATTCGAGAAGAGAGAAAGTTGTATTTGGCTTTTACTTGGGAGTTCAGGACTGTGTTGTGTACCTATACTTAATGAATTCAATTTGGAAGCCTGCTTACGTACGGCACGTCTAGTTATCTGACTTATGTCCTCTTTGTGTAGTTGGCTAAGTAAGTAATAATGCGTCCTGTCTGTGGCTGTGAAGTTTGAGTTAGTAGCTTAAGCTTAGGATGTAAAGTAGTGTAGTCGTAGTACAACTATATGTAGTTTCCTATCTCGCCTGTGTGTAAATAGTTGTAAAGGAGGAGAGCAGTTGTTCCATCTGCTTGTGGTGGTCCTAGCATGCACTTGAAAAGTGTTTCATTTCACGACTCACAAGTTCGTATTGATATTTACAGCTCGTTACCTGAACTGAACTTTCGTTTCGTCACTATAAAGTTTGGATATCTGTATGGAGAAAGTAAAAAGTGAAGAACTAGGGCTGCTTTCGTTATCTGAATTCACTTGAGAAGGAAAGTTGAGTTGGGTTGAGTTGAGTTGACTCTCTTGTAAAGCTCTGCCTTCTGGTGCTGTTCCCTTCCTTGTTTATATTCGGATCGTTTAGAAAAAATTGATGGTACGAGTAGGAAGAAGGAACTGGACCGAACTGAAATTCTCTGTCCTGTTTTGCCTCACTGTTCCTTTTCACTTTCCAAGTGGCTTGGATATTTTTAGGGGGAAAGTGAGCTATCTGTATCTTTCTGGACTTTTGCTTTTCACAGCTAAGGCTTTGTTTGCTATGCCAGGCAAGCTTAGAAGAACTGAAATGACCCGAGCTGGAGCTAGAGCTGGAGATTCAGCTTGCTTTGAGTTTGAGTTAGGATTCGTTTCACTTTGACTTTGAGTAGGTTTTCCGCTCAGCAGGTCCTAGCTGGAAGAGTCTGTATGTTGTAAACCCAACTAAATATGGTTTTGGTTCTCCATGTCTTGCCCTTACTTTACTTAGCTGTGTGTGCTTGGTGGCTATTTCATGCATGGTATTCTATTGCATTGCAGAAATTCGGGTCTACAGTCTACACTACGGTATTTCTGAATAGCTTTCTGTACTGCGCGCTGGCGCTTCCCATTGCCAATCTTATACTGTCACTGTCTTAGCTTGCTTACTTGCTTATGGTCGAGGTTCTTTCTGCTCTCACGATGAGTTCCTCTTTAACAGCATCCTCTAATATAAATTGAGGAAAGCGATAAGACAAAAACAACCTAACAACTTGCTAATACATATTTAGCTAGGATGCACGCATATAGTATTCTAATGCAATGTATATGTATTTATGTATATGCAACGTAACCGAAGTTCATGTCATGTCATGTCTTCAAGTACTGTACGATTATTAATACATACGTACTAGTAATACATAGCTGCAGGCTAGAGGTTACATAGCAAAGAAAAGATATCAGAATATGACAGTTTAATGTATGCTGTACCAATATTGACAAGACAAAGATGATATCTGTCTTGTGGCACCATAGACATATTATGCATGGTACATAGATGTAAAAAAAGAAAGGGCCTTGCCAAAGATTGACAGATGGTTTAGTTGGATGCCTGACTAATTGGACCGTATTAAATGTCTGAAAAATAAATAGAAATTGTGTGAAAGCGTAGGAGTGCTCATTCTCCTTTCGCCATCTCATCGACTCATCGCCTTACCAATACAATGTAGTGCAGTGTATGTATGTGCATTGTAATGTAATGTAATACTATTTTTCTGGAAGTTTAAGTTTAAGTTCAGTTGGGTTTGAGTCACGGCACAGAGTACAGAGAATCATGCTGAAAGAATGCAGAACACGAAGACGGTTTACTTGCAGTCAGTAGAAGTAAAGAATTACATTTTCTAGAGGTTACACTTCTTTCTATTTATTTCCTACTTGGAAAACCGTCCTTGCCATGTATATGAGATACATAGGAATGGGAAGCATCCCTTTAAAATACCTATGTGCTCCATCCTGCATAACATTGTTGTTTTTACAGCCATCCATTCACAGTCTTGTGACAAGTGACAGTTACAGTAGTACCAGCACCATTGAGTTGAAGTACATTGCATTACAGTGCCTTCATGTTGGTACCTTTCCACTGTCAAGTAAACAACATAACTTCACATTTATTTAATAGGAAACCGGGATATATGTATACTATACTTATATGGAGCATTTTCCTTCCCGACCACTATATATTTGCCTTGTAAATTTGACTTACAATTCCCAACCGACTTCTTCTTCCGGTTCTACTCCTCATGGTTATCAAACTCGATGATATATACGAATTCAGTCAAAATGCAAAATAGAACACAACAGAGATGCTGAATAAGGTTTACAATGCATAGGAAGATGTACACACAGACAAGCCTAAGCACTATAAAGTACAAGAAATAGTGTTGGGGTTGGAATAGACATCTGTGTTAAATGCCTATATCAGGTTATCGTAGAATTGTGCTACACTATTTACTATAGCATGATATAAGAAAATTTTGTCTTCGATTGGATTTTGGGCTCGCTATCTGGATTCCCCATTTTATTGCTCTACCGTGCTGAGCGTGCACAAACACTGAAACTCAAATCCTTAATGTGAGCTTACTGTTTACCCACTGAGCTAAGTGTCTGTAGTATTTGGAGAGAGTGTGAAAGAGAGTCCCTCCCTTTGATTTTCATCTGTTCGCTGCAATTAATGACTTATAATCCTTCTATGAGCCAATGATAACAGCATATAAACACTAAACACCATATACTAGCAGTAAGCAAATATTACGCTAACTAATAAGCATAACGGAGATCGTCTCAGCAGGAGAGGCTTCCTAGCTAAGCAGACATACCAAGTTTTGATTAAACCCGTCTTCATTAAGTCCCATTGTTAGTCGAAGTTCTCGCAAAACTTTAATATGAGCCTAGTGCTCCATAAGCAATAAATAGTGCCAATCATACATGTCCTACCATGCCAATCTCAAATCAATGATACGACTAATTTTAAAGAAGCCACGACAGTGCCTACACTTCCGCATAGAAAAATTAAGTGTACTATATTTCAGCAGATGGAATTTGGGCATTTTGTGTACTAATCATAAGTCTGAAGGTCTAGGTTCATGCAAGTAAGTAGGTAAGCTTGTATTGATTTCTTACTGATAGTGCATAAAAATCTATGCTTTGACCTGTTTGACTACTCGGAGACCCCTGCTGCCCTGGTTCTGTAGTTTTGTATTAGTGGTTTTGGTTTTAGCCCGACCCAGGGCTTATGTAGAGCTCCTGTCTGTGTGTGTGTCCACTTTTCCATCATAATTAAAGCATTTAAGATAGTCGCTTCCGTAATCATTAAAGCAATTATGAT
>JAQFYC010001274.1:0-36772 GCA_034694165.1 Tomocerus mixtus | reverse complement strand
TTTTTAAATTGGCCGTGGAGCCTTTAATTTTTTACTGATTTAAATGAAACAGAATTTCTAAAATTCTTTTGGCGATGCCATTGCTGAGGAACTTGTAACGAATGTGAACTAGAAATCCCTCTGGGCTATCGAGTTAGCTTCTATAATAGCCCACGTGAATATTATTTCAGGGTAAAAACATTTTCAAATGAAAGAAGCCAAAATTCTAAAATTCATCGAATAAAACTACTTTTAAAACGCATTTTTCTACCATTGCATTGTGCAGCATAACCCTGTTTTAAGCTTATATAAAAAACTCCCCTTATATTAACAAGAAGTACAGGGAAGTAAAATCCCATGTTGTATGTATAAACTGTTTTTACTTACTGTATACATTCATACCAGTATAAGGTTAGTAAAAGTTAGATAAGTATTACAAATACAGTGACGGAAATCCAGCTAAGGTTACAAAACATTGGCTTCTATATAGTAAGTAGTAAGTTGAGTGAGTGAATGAGCCGATTTCCGTCTCTGTGTTATGTTCTTGCCTACGTTGCATTAGATTCACGAAAGGAAGGTTAGGTTTAGGTTAACTCAAACGTTAACGTTAGGTTAGGTAGTATGAAACTATGAAGTATGTGTGCATTGTATGTAGTACCTATCTCTCTATGTATTTTTGTAAGCCGCTACTGCCATGCCATGCCATTTCACTACTAGACCTACAGTCTACACTACAGTCGACTCCTACAGCCTACTCTACAGTTCTACATGAATAAAAGGAAAGCTAAAGGAAGAAGCTCTCTACGCTACTTCGGGAACGGCAAGAGCGATTTTGTTTTCTTCTGTGTGCCTCAACGTGCGGAGCTCAGTCTTGCTTTCCTTTCCCTCGTGAACTCATTGCGACCTGAATGTTGAGCTGAATTGAGTTGAATTATCCGGTGAGTTGAACAAAGAGAAAACGTTCATGAAAAAACATTCTCCAGCCTACTCTGGATAAATAAATGGTACAAATACTACTGCTGCATAGCATTCTACTTCAGTTCGAATCTGAAGATACAACTGCACAGTTTACTTAAACACTAAACTCGTATTACCTAATGTTTTAGTGAAAAAATACAAATTACTACAATACAAATACAAACACAGCTGTAAAATTGACCAGACCTTAACGTACTAAATCTACAATTGTTCAAAATTTAAAGTTGAAAGTTGAAATTACAGACAGATTTGCCGTGTAGGTTTCATTTACTATAATTATGAACATTTACATGTACAGTTAGGGTTAAGAGTGTAGTAATACAAATATTATTAATAAAAGTAATATTTGCAAAGAGTGATTTGCGTCAGAAGATAAATAGTAAAAGTAACAAGCAGGAGGAGAAAGATAAAGAAAGCACAGGACATTAGTGAAATTATTTTTGCTCTCTGGGAAATTAGAAAGTTGAATTGAATAGATTATTACTATTACTTACGTGGTGTGTGTGTATTCTATAGTTGTGTCTCATTGTCCTGGACTGTCCTCCCTTTGTGTTAACATAATACATTACATTATATTGCCCTGCATTACATAGAAACTGAATTGGATTTCCCTCCTGGCTACTCTCCATGTCTCAAGAAAGAGAAAAGGACATACGAAACTAGACTAGACAAGACACTCATAATAAACCCATAAATAATTATTATTTCGGAAACTCGTCCTCGCTCCCGTTCCGTTGCAGTGCAACTGCTTTCCCTGGTTTCTTCTGGCCTGGCTTGGCCTGGCCTGCTATTTACGTATTCTCTTACGCTGTAGAGTGTAGAGTTAGAGTCAAATCCATAACATAACATACAGGAATACAGAGCAGTTGGCCTGGCCTCCACTTGAACTACATTATATTGTGCATTGTTCTTTATGAGATGGAAATGAGACTCATTTTCACTTAAATGCACTTTCTTTTCCCTTATATACACTTACGATCAGCCTTTCTCATCTCACAAAATATAACTACACACTTACTCCATATCTACACAAATATATCATTTTATATTTCTCGCAAAACAATCTTGCAGCGGATAGGTTGCTGTGCCTAGTTGCAATTTTACACCGAAGTACGTACGTACTTTCGTAGCGTTACGTCTCTTCCCTTCTAAAGTACATACGTAAGTGAATTTTTCTTAAACTCGCACATTTTTTATATTCTTCATGTCACAGATGTACTTACTATCTACAATATATTTGTACAACCTTAAAATACTTCCATCTACATCTGTAGTATATTATTATTGTTGTATATTTTAATTTACGAATGCAATATTGCAGTGGGCATTGAGCATTTCTGTCTACTTTTTCATTGGGATATGGCATTATAGTATGAGTGTTTACGTTAGAAAATATATTCTGCTATTCTAGGGATAAACATTTATTTATTTAAAAGCTAGGAAAAATTAATGTGCTTTGGTAAAACTACTTCAAATCATAAGTAGATCGGGTAGTCTATTGTGATACTTTAAATAATTACTTGCAAATGCAAGCGTAGATAAATAAAAGTATGTCTCTATTGTCTATACTATAAATATTGGAAAGACTACACATAAATACGTTTGTATTTAGTAAATATTTACCTTTATTGTATAAGTAATGAAACAGTAGTAAGTTAATCCCATTTATATTAACATGACAAGGAATTTATGCCGCGTATGTTGATGCAATTAGTTACTAATACTAAGCCACAATAGGAGTGTTCATACATGTATCTATGATCTACAGACTAAATTACTTTATGCATCTTGTAAGTAAGTAGGTATAAATTAGTTTTCCTTGTATTTCGTAGGATAAGGTTAGTAGCATGTGTACAAAGTTTTAGTTTAGAGTGAAGTATTTACTTGAGTTGATAACATACGCTGACAAGCATTCACTTTAAGTTTATAGCCATCATTTGCAATAATATTGCTGTTATAAGTGACTTGAGCTTTTCTGCTTAAGTCAACTCAACTCAACTCAACTGGCTCACAACAATCCGTCAGTCAAACTAAATCCAAATCCATGCATCCAAAGCTAAAGTCTCGAGATTTTGCATTAGTATTTCCTGAGTCGTACATAGTTGGTACTTAGTTTCTCTAATCTAAACTAACACTAACGCAATTCTGCAATTCACTTCTATAGTATACCTACAAGCAGTCAAGTCAAGTCAAGTCAGTGTTGGAATTAGTAAAAGTAATGTAAAGTTATCCAAGAGCTTTATTTTATGCCGGTGCCTATGTATGTCTTCTTGGTTTTGTTTAGTCGAAAGAGTCATAGGTCGACTATTTCACTGCGAATGCGAATTGAATGTAAATTTGAATCTGTGATAGTAATAGTACAAGTTAAGTTAGGAAGTTAAGTTAAGGAATTCCATTGCCAAAGCCAAGACGCACTCTAGACTCTAATTCTACTGTCTACTCTACATAAATGCATATCTTGAGTTGTAGTCTTTATTACGTATGATGAATGATAAGAAGAGATTGTGAGTGCGGTTGTGATGAGCGAAATTAGTTTTCCACACGACTGAGTCTGAATTAGCGATTAGCAGAGCCAGAAACTAGCCATCAAAACCAACGATGTTTACGCCGCGTTGCGTCCCACAAATTGCCAATTCAACTGGAAAGTTTTTCTCTCCTTTTCCCCATCCTTACGAGTACTTACTTTACTTACTTCCTTTTCCTTATTCCTTATTCTTACTTACTTACTTACTTACTTAAGTTAGTTAACTTTCCTTCTGTCTGTTCAGATAACTAATATGTACATCGCTATGTAAGTGAATGCATTCACCATACCACACGTACAATACTTGTTCAACTATTTATCTATGTTATGTAGTAGATACTAGATATATACTTAGTTTAGGTATGTATTATTTTACTTACTTAACTTTTACTTCCCTTTTTGTCTTTAATGTACTATTCTTCTGCTTTTCCTATGCATGACCACGATTTTCATCTACATATTTGTACTATAAGTATAACGCTAACTTGCATATTTGAAGCGATAATATTCTTGTGGTTGTGGTTAGTTTCATTACGTTTACAATCTGTACATAGTTTTCTTGGGTTTTAGTTGCGCACATGCATTTATTTTTCGGGATTGTAAATATATAAACTAGAAGCAATTTTAAATAAAACACAAGCATTTCTGAACATTGTGTCCTAACAGGAAGAGAACGAACCTAACTATTTATGTAGTCCATTAATTATTTCATAAAAACATAATTAGGTGGACACTAACTCAAAAATTATATTTAAAAATAACTTTTGCAGTCTTTTTCAAATCTAGAAGATTTGCTATTATTGCTATGCATTTACTTATTAAGAATTCCGTTTTTATGTGAGAACATATCTCCTTCTCCTTTGTCATACCAGTGGATATCAAAATTATGCTCGGATTTTGTTGTATTCAATTACATCATTCCACAAGTTTTGGTATCAATTTATGATACGGAAATAATGAATGTATTTTGTTGTAGTACTTTACAAATATATCAATCTACAAATACATACCTAAGTAAGTATTTCTGCTAGTAATTTGTTAGCATTTGGGTTCTCTTTAGTTTGTTTACAGTTTGTAGAAATGCTTAATGCATGCGTTTTGTGGAAAAATGCATGTAAAATAGGAAAACGTTCGCTCTATGTGTTAGAAGAGACAAAGACAGTCATTTAAGCAGATTTTCCACACTTCTTTTCATACTAAATAACTATTGTATCCGATGTATTCTAGTTCTAGCGTACAGATAGTTCTCTATAATCTATTTAATGCTGAACTGTATAATATTGCATAATGTGAAACTGTGTAATATGCATGTACCTATGTGTAACTATATACAAGAGGAGAACTGTAAGAATTTTTCTTTTCTTTCGTGACTTTTGCTGTTCTATCTGAATGTGAGGATTTTGCTAGTGAAGCGTTTAGTTAGTTGTAGAAGAAGCGGAAAGTGGAATGGAGTGTCTTAAGGAATACGAAAGGAAGTTCAAATCCAATTCCAAGATGTAACTCTAACGTGAAAGTAACGACGAGAAACTTGTTAAAATGTGAATTTTTTCGAGTTCAAATGACTTCTTCACTCACTCACTCCTTCCCCCGTTTACTCTACTCTCAGTTGAGATGAGAATTGCTGAAAGAAATGTCTGAGCTTAGGCCAAGCTAACTTATGGCTCCTCTGCATCTAATCTACATTTTCTTCTATTTGTTCCTTTAACTTCAGACTTGCTTTCTCTTTCCGTCTCTTTTCTTCTCTTGTCTCTTCAAAGATCATCTACATACATTAGTTGCGGAAGGAAGCTATTTTGATGTACAGTTATAAGTAGCTATTTATGTACAACTGTGCTCGTACTGTATAAGTAAAGCATAAGACATACAATGCATTACTATGCTTTGCTATTTCACTTTTAGAAATTCTTTAAAACTTTTATTCAGAAATAGTTACCTACATGAAAAGAACTAATTTACCTACGTTATGTATGTCCTTGCATTTATTTGCATTTTATGTCTTTCTGCATGTTGTAATTGTACAAGAAACACGAGATTCATATGCATTTTATGAGGCGATATATAATACACTACTCATTTTCATTTAGTTACAATATTAATATACATACTGGGACTTTTACTATGAAAACTTTGGAGTTTAGGATAAACTCTGTACGAAACTAATTTAAATAAAAAATATTTTAATTAGTTCTAAATTACAGGTTTGCCATTTTCAAATCCGTTTTTGTATCTAGTTGTAAAAAATCGTTCTTTATTTTGTTATTTATAATTGGATTTGATTACAAACTAAAGTAGGTAAATTAAGATTACATGATAAGTCCACAGTGAAATGATATGCTAATTAGAATTTACTTTAACTTCTAGGCACAAGGAAATTTTGGGAAGGCGATTTTATACTTCATTTTGTAACGGAAAAAATCAGAAAACTATAATCATGAAGAAAATTCTTGGGATCTCATTTCTACTTTGGACTTCGGTGTTCCTTATTATCAGCTTAAGTGAGAGACTGGTTTTGGGTCGAAAGGTAAGACATTAATTGACTTCTATTCTAATAATTGGCTTTCAGCTTACTGTATAGGAATACTTATGTGTCATTAGTAGATACTAAATAGGTACCGATCTTAGTATATAAAATAAACCGTAATTTTATTAGTTTAGGTACCTATATACTTACTAATACAATTTCTGCAACATATGGCATACAATTATAAAGTTATTACCACAGTGAGTATATGTAAAGAAACCGCACACCATTTGCATCGTATATACTTACAAGTGCCTAAGGAACCACTCTGCATTGAAAAGGAAAGCAAATAAAATCAAACCACGAAGGAGAAAGCCTGACATTGCCTACTGCCTACTTAAGCGATTTCCTTTCTTATTGTATAATGTTAAAGCTGGTACTGGTACTGATATTGGTATGGTCCTGGTCTGGTGCGGTTTTCTTGTGCTTGGGTCGGGTTGGCGAGCAATGCCAAACCAAACTATAATATTTGCAGGAAAGGAAACGGCATGCGAAAGGAAGCTAAAGCTAACCACATTATGTATGTACATACATATATATAAGATGTTGGAAAAGCTTCCAATAAAATGTTCATAAAATCCTTACGTGGTTTCACAATAAAGTTGAGGCAACTACTGATATACCAGCACAACCCTTATGTAGCCATTCTATATATTGGTTTGGTGTTGGCCAGCCTGTTTTGCTTCTTAAGCAAGGAAAACCTCAAGAGCCTGTTTTAAAACATGAATGCATAATAGTGAACTCAAGGGCTCACATCACACTTACTTAGAATACAACATGACACACCATTTCACTATTGAGTGAGAAAGGAATAAGGGAAATGATACATTTAACTTGAGTTCTACTAAAAAGGAAGGCTTGGCTACATAATGTCGTTACGTTACACGTACACACTATATATCTCTAGATACATATATACTATGTGCTATATAAATACTGGAATGCATGCTATACTTATATAGTATTCGTAGCTATAATAATGTGTGTAGCAGAGCAAAGCGAGGCTAAAGTTCCAAAAGTGGGAGAACCTAACACGCAATTTTAAAAGGAGCAAAGCATGGCCATACTAATAGCATAGCAAAATAGTAACCCCTACCGAACTCTAATGTTTCTCCATACTTACCCTTACACTTACTCTTTCCTTGTGTGATACGTACTATTACAATAGAATCGAAATTCGAAATGCAGTGCAACAAACAGAAAACACAACGAAATGAAACAAAGTTGAGCATAAGTAAGGAAGAAATGTTGTGTGTGATATGTGAGACGTATGGATAACATCACACGAGTTGGCTAATGTATCGTAATGTAATGTAATAATAGAAAAGAAAGAAAGAGAACAAGGGCAAATGCAAAGGCAAGCAATGGATTTGTAGCAGGATAATACATTTCTATAACTATGATACGTTATTCAGCACAAAATACGTACAAGGACTATTGGTATATAGGATTACATTTACATTACATTAAATTCTGTACTACAATATGTATTGTAATATTTTAGTTTACTGTATATTGCATGTATCTGTATGGATATTGGGTTTGCAAAACCTTACGTTATCATTATCATGTACTGTAATAATAAATGCTAGGTATTTACCATTGTAACGTAACATAAGGAACTTGTAAGTAATATCGGGATTTGTAGCTATTATTTTGTTGCGCATTTGAGCCCGAAGTCATAAACTTCGTTTTATAGAGGCATGAACATAAAGAGTGATGGGGAGGAAAAGGCGATATGGAGAAAGTGAAAGACAAGTTGGTGCTTTACTTAGCTCCTGAACGTATTTGTACCTATTTGTATCGAATTTCTACACCAGGCAAGCCAGAGGACTAACTAATATGTACCTAGTCGACGTATTCTATTGTATTCTAATACTTTGATAGAGGAAAGCAGGTAGTTTTGTGATATGGCGGTTGATATGTAGTGTAGATTGTGGATATGAAGAGAAAAAAGGGAGCTTAGTAATAGTTCCCTTCCTTTGCTTGCTAGAATTGCATTGCAAGTCATGTCAGAATAAAAATCAGGGCTTGTGGTCTGGTCTGGTTTCCGACGTTAGACGTAGGAGTTACATTGTGTGATTGTGTGTGAGTGAGTAAGTGAGCGAGCAGGGGAACTAATACGTTTAGCTATAAAGAAACGGAGAAAGACGTAAGAGAAAGGAGGGAAAGTCTCTCTAGTTAAGTAACGCACGTAAAGTAAGTAGTAAGTAGGAGCAGTTATGTAATAGTAACTATAGATAAGCTAAGCAAAAGGAAGAATAAGAACAGGAACTCTGTATGGTACTGTACTGTGATGTGAATGTGAGTGAACAAAGCCCAAGTAACTAAAGTAAAGGAAAGTAAACTAAGTGAGTTCAAGGAATTGGAGAAAATGTGGATATGTATACGTCGTAGGCACTGAGACCAATTATTAAGTACAGGATTCCAATTTAGTCACTCTTATTGACTTGTAGCAATAAAAAGTAATCAAGACTTTCTCTTTTTATATAGGAAAGTCATTTAAAACTTTCACAAATACTTTCACTTTTGCTAAGCCAAAACCATTTAGGACACTGGAAACCTTCGGTACTATAATGCTGTAAAATTTTCGCTCTACTTTTGAAATCTGAAAAAAATCCTTAGCTAGGTAATCTAAGTAAATTAATGCAAAATATTTTCTATCGCCACTACAAATAATTTCGCGCTTTTGTTTCTGATATTAAAAACACTGCATATTAACACCTCGGGCCTTGTTGTACTGTGTGCCTAGGGCATATCTACGTATATGTATATGTGTTGTGTGAATTTGAGTGTAGGCGAAGTATAGTTACACAAGTAAAACCAAGTCTTTGTAAGAGAAAGGGGAAAAGCCGAAGATCAAAGGGAATTTTCTGACGGAAAGAAAGAAAGGCGGGCGAATAAATGAACCTGATGAAGTGTTCGTGTCAAATGATGAATTATTCTTCTTCTTGGATTCCCTCTACTTACTTGTGCAACTTTCTCTTGTCTCTTTCTCCCTGTCGAGTCATCGCATGGCATTTGGCAAGTCAACTCAACTCCAGCCAACAACCAACACCAACCCAACAGTCTCCCGAGCTCAAACATTTTTCGGCTTCTTATTTCTTCTTCTTCACTTTATTCTCTTTCACAAACTCTAAACACTATCCTGCCTTTTCTTCTATTTATGGGAATGAGGAGCTGTTATGTGGTTTGGTTTGGTTTGGCTTGATCTTGCACGTGCTGTACTTATATTAGTTCCTGTCGAGTGTATACCTAGAATCTTTATACATTACACTATTATTGGTATTATGTATTACGTACCTCCAGGAATTTATGTAACACGGTAGATACAATAATATGGAAGTATTATTGTTAATAATAACAGTAGGTATTGTTAATCATACTTCCAGGAAGCTAATAGTCATTCATGTGCCACGTCCCACCTTTTCCTGTAGTTATTATACATAATACTAGTTCTCCATATCTCCTTTCTTTGTTATTGTTATGTATTTTTGGTAGCCATAATGGAATGTCGTGTCTTATATCTAAATTACGCTTATTCTACTTTCTCTTTACTTTCTCCATGTAACTATTGTTACAGGTAGGTTGGTTGTTGGTTGTAGGTTGAGTTGGGTTAGTGAAATGCAGTAAACTATATTTTTATGTAATGGGTGAACTCTCCTTGGGAAAATGGAAGTAATAAAGTAATCATATACTTTGTTTGTATGTGTAGCATTCGCTAGCGAACATTATTGGATGTCGGTTATGTTTTGAGTTAGGTATTCTACGTAAGTATTATAGTTGAGAGAGATGTTGAAAGAAGAGAAGATGCTCTAACCTGGCGTGGTATGGTGTGGTATGGTATGGCATGTCCTGCCGCAACTTTTGGAAAGAAGGACAAAAATATTTATCAGTTGGTAATTTGGGTTCCCACCCTTAGTAGAAGTAGTACGTAACTATGAGTCTCTTCAGCCTACTAAACTAGTAATATAAAGATATGCCAAAATAGTAGGCCAGGCTAGGCCAAACCTCACCAGACCAAAGGGCGACATAATACACAGGCCTATGTAATTGAACAGGCTGGCTACACTCTACTACACTACACTGTACCATCCGCTCTAGTACTAATATTCGTATCTAAACTTGACATTTCTTTCTCTCTCGCTAAAACTTTTCACAATTACTTTATTCTACAAACATTACTATTATACTACAAGCTACTACTGTTATTTTATATGGTTACAGTGGGGGGAGTGGTAGGTGGGAGTTTACTGAAGCACTTTTATCAATGTCACATAATGCTGTTAGGTTTCCTGGGAGCAAAATGAATTCTTTACTCTTTCAGAATTTTTAAGACAATTTACCACGAGAAAATCGCTCTAATTTTAATAATAACTTGAGCCATTATCTGAATGGGATCTGAAATTAATTTACGCTTACATGATTACAGTAAGACCAGATGAAATTCTTCGTTTAAGTAGTTCAAAGTGAAACCCTTAGGAATGTAAAATTAAAAAGATTTTGACATTTCAAAATGAAAAATCAGAAAAACAGGACAGGTGGTTCCTGGAGTATGGCAGAGCGTGACGTTGACATATACATACTAATAATAGTAAATTTCTTACGTAACATACTTACTAACGATAAGAAGAATAGTATATTACTTATTATGTTTCTTTGTGCGTCGCAGCCCGTATATTGCCTACCTATAAGCAATATAATGTAATATTTCTTTTTAGCTGTGCACTATTACATAAGAAGTGAGAGTAGTATTAAGAATATGCCATAGGGGTTGTACTTAGAACTTGTACGAGTTCTTATAAGAAAAAGTTCTAATTGGGAGAAAATAGTTAGACGGAGATAGATAGAGAGGAAAGAGTTATTCCGGGTCAAATCTAGTCTTGACATGTTAGAGAAACTTTTCTCCCTCACACCACACACACATGCACACACACTTTCTTTTGCAACACAATAAGTTAGTATACTACTGTGCACTGTGTACTGTACTACATTATAGAGCAAGTGAGATAGAGTGGCGAAAGGGTTAAATTGCAATTTTATCTTCTTGGCGGAAACTAATCCAAGTGGGTTTGCTTTGCCTTGCTATATCCGTACGTTCAAGAAAAAGAATTATTATATAGAGTTGCATGGAAGCCATATAAATATGTTCGTTTAGGAGTTCTGGGAGACCAGGCCAGAACCAGACCACTCGCTGTCTTGGCTACGAATGCAATAGCAAATTGAAAAAATTTCCCCAATTTGTAGATAATCAGGGAAATTGAGATAATCTCATTGTGTACTAGAGGTTTAGCATTGTCTTGTTGTTTTGTTCCTTTGTAGCATTATACCCACTCTATAAACTATACCTAGAATAAAATTCCTGTCGGAGAAGATAGTGAAAGTGAACCGAACTTTATGTTAGTATGTGCACTAAGTAGTAGCTAAGTCTGTAAATAACTAAATGTGCAACTAAATACAGACAGAGACTGCAGGGGCACAAGAGGATTTGTGACTTAAGCCTCCCAGCAGCTGCCTTGTCTTGTAGACTATTTAGTTGACTGGACTATATATTATTTTACTTTTACTATATAGACGCTACTACATTATTGTATTTAGCTGCTCCAAACTTAATATTATTCTTGTCTTATCCACGCTCCATAAATATTGACAACTTCATCTTCTGTAGAGCAACATCTCAATTTTAACGTTCTATTGACCAAATACACAAGCTTAAAAAATAAAATACAATGTAATATTTAATTTAAAAAGATGTAATCCTCAGTCTGGAAGGCAACTTTATTAAATTCCTAGTAACTCGTATCCTTTCAATTAGCATTGTATTTAATTACCAAATAATTAGCAGGTATTATAAATAAACTGTCAATATAAAATTCCCATCGCACTCTGTAATAAGTAATACCTATTTAAAAACGGTAGGTGCTGATTTTCCTGAGTACTTTTCGTTTTTAGCCAATCGAAAATTTCTAAACTTTCTCTTCTTTCTCCTAATTTCGTATTCCATATGGAATTAGCAGATAAATAGTTTTCTAGGAATTAGCAAGTAGTGAAAGTTGAATAGAAACTTTAGGTGAAAGTCAAGGCTACGTGTAAACAATGCTATAGAAAGTGGAGACTGCAATGTGGTGGCTAAAAATTTCCCTTTGTTTTCAAAGTTGTGATCTATGAGCTAACTCAAGCCTATTATTGTTCTTTTATAGTAAATGTCTTGCACTGTTTTTGCACTCGTACGTTATAAGCCCCTGTTAACGTTTTACCGTTTGTACATAAAATCTTAATAAGAAAGGCGGCAGAAAATCTTCCATCTCCTTCACTCCAGAACTAAACTCTAAAGTGATGGGATGGAGTGACGTGACAGCCGTTATTTTCATCATGTCGGTTACTCCCAGCCATACGAAGCGCTGCCATATCAGGCGTCAAAAATATCTTAATACCTAGAGTCTTGTCTAGCCAAATACCTTTCAAGGAAAACAATCAATCTTCTATCGCTCACTTAAAGTGCTCCGAATTCTTATTCTTTCCTAGCATAAAGTATGAGTATTATTTTTTGCTTCTCTTTAGCGGATGTTATCCGGATAAAAAGGATTTTTCTTGTAAAAAGGAAAAAATATGGTCAGCAAAAGCTGTAGAGATAATAGTGTGCTAACATTAAAGAATTGCTACATACTGTATGTATGTATGTATAATATGATACGATATAGAATTTCTGTCTCAGGCTGGTCCTGGTTCTGGTTCTGGTTCTGGTATGCAATTTATCAGAAAATATTAAATTGCCCGAGGAGATCAAGGCAATTTGCATATATGTATGCATGTATATGCTTTTACTTGGCGTATAAAGATTAGAGTGATCGATAAGTTAAGGCAGAGCTAAATTTAATAAAAAGAATGTTGATGGGATGTCATGTGTGTTCTGTTGTGTATGTGGCTTGGCTTGGCTTGGCTTGCCTTAGTTTAACTCTGGCTTGCCCTGGTTAACTTTTTCTACATGTTTTCTTAGTATCTATCTAACTCTAACTATGCTATTGGCATTTCTCTTGGATTTTCGTAGTAAATTTTTATATTATTTGCCCTAACATTTATGACACTACATACTACAACTCCACTCCTCTACTACACTACACAGATATTAGATAGTGCAATTTGTATTCGTATGTCGATGTATGTACTAGTAAGTTAGAACTAAACCATAATTTTCCTTCGTAGAATAAATATCTCCAAGGGAATTTTCAGTTCAGTTGACGGATTGACGCTCAAGAGTCCGTGTGATGTTTCTAATGTAAGTAGTGCTTGTAGAATCTAGAATATTAGAAATCCGTTACGTGTATGTGTGTTGCAGGCAAATTACACATCGTCATGATAAACTTACAAAGATAGATTAGGTAAAAAATATTAAAGTGCAACAAAATTGTATTAAATATTGAAAATATACAGTGTACATAGTGTGCGGATTCTAAAATAAGATAGGAATCTATTAAAATGTGATCGTCCATTAATGAAGGCTGCCATATTTGGTCTCATAACCTATATCGGTCGTTAACGGACAATGCCTAATTTGCTTACATTCCCTTACACAAAGATTTTAGGGGCCTTTTGGCAGTTTTGGTATCAGTATTGTTGGATACCCAATATACCTGCAACACATGCATATAAAAAAATTTCTATGAAAGGAAAAGATTACAGATAATAGTAGTAAGTATATACTTGAGCAAAATACTTATATTGATTTTGTCTGTAAACTTGAGTGAGTAGTGAAGGAAACCCAGTTTTGAGCAAACGAAGGCCTTCGATGATTCTTTCTTTCCATATTGTTACATAACACTAGTGACACGCATATCTGTACTTATAACAATATCCATCATCTACAATAATCTAACATATTGTCGGAAACTTCTATATTCTTTCTAAGTATTTGTGTTTTACATAGTTTTACATAGATTTTTAAGCTTGTGTTCTCTATAGCTGTGCATAGAAACGAGCGGAAGAAATCAAAGTAGAAGTGTGCTCAATGTATTGTATTGCCTTATGTTATGTTGACAAAAGTATTCCATGTCAAGCGTAACGTCTTGTCTTGTCCTCTACGTGCAGAACACTCATTTCCTTATTTTCATCATTGTACACTTCCATACTTTCCACACTGGCTTCCTTCCCTTCTTATGTAAGTAAATATGTGTACAGAAAAGATGTAAACGTGCTACAGCGTATTATCGTACAATACAGATATATATGTATATATATTATACAAAACTTCACTTCAATCTCCAAAGTATTTCAATAGTTGACAACCAGACGCTTTAAGCTTACTGTTAATACACATCCTATCTTCAGACTTCAACTATTTTATCTTTGCTCACTACAACTACAACTAGAGCTACATTTTTTTCTACTGCATAAAGCAATAATACCGGATGTCAATGTGGCAACAACGAGGCTGTCAATTTCTAAAGCTTCGCAAATTCTACAATGTAAAATGCACGTTATTCTGCCTACACACTACACACTACTATTAGGGCACATTTTTATTTTTTATAGGACGGCTTTTCCTGGTTATGTACAGACTTTCTCCTGAATATTAGTAAAAAATGTAATATTACTTGTACCTCCTACAAGAAGCACAATATATAATTTTACTTGCAAATATTTGATGACAATTAGTAGGTAAATATCTTTGTGTTATCTGTGCTATTTACATACATCTGCTATTTACAAGCTATATTTTCCCATTTTCCTATTCTTTGAAAAGTATTCGTTGCTTTCCATTTCTCCTTTCTCCAAAAAATCTACAAAAATCTTTAATTTTATTCCACAGACAAAGAAAGACAAAAGGGATTAATGTTTTCCTTTATGAACCAGTTTAATGATGATCCCTGTAATAAATTCACAGTAGGTAAAAAATATATGGCTGTCTTGTCATTGAACCTAAATGTAGCACTGTAGATACTAATGTACCTCTGAGAATGAGAATAGTTGATAGTGTTGACGAGAAAACGTTTCCGCACTAGTTTTCCATCCTGGATGTTGTTATATGTAGTTTGGAGAGTTTGGTTGATGATAGAACGGATTTTATTTTATTACGATAAAAAATTCTATCTTCTGCTTATACCTACTTGTTCAACTTCAACTAAAGAAGTAAAAAAAGAGTAGGATTGCCTTTGCCAAGCCAGGCAACTGCTTTCTTTCCTTATGCTCTTATCTGTACGTACTACAAATATATGTATGTACTACGTACGTTTGCAGAAATAGTTCTCTGTAAGATAAAACTTCATATATACAAATGCCAATGGTTATATTTACTATATAAAGTGTTCTGTATCTGTATTACTGTATTACATCTGTATTACATTACGTACTTATATACATACATACTACACTGTACATACAAAAGTGCCTAGGTATATACTTATTTACTTATTGTTATATGTAATGTTTGCAATTCCCCTGTAGTATAAGCAGTATGCTCCATAATATTCTATTGCCCCTCTAGTCAAATCCGTTTTCAATTCACTTTCGCTCTCGCTCTCTCAACAAGTAAGTGAACAGTAGTAAACTATAATCTAAGTACAACGTGTAAAGTAAAAAGAAAAGCGAAGCGATACAGTAACTCTTATCTAGCCAACTAAATTCCCTTATACTACAACCTACATACAGTATCATATGTCCTAGTCAGCATAAAAGGATCAGGAATAGGATCAGCTTAGTAAAGTCCACTTATATACTTCGAGAATCAAAAATGTAGGCGTATGTACTTCCTGTAAGGTATATTATTTACTATGTAGAATCCTATATGTTCAAAATACATACATATGGACATAATTTACTCCAACATTAAAGAAAAATGGAGTACCCGGGTTTTACTTTTTACCCTTTATCAGCTTACATTACATTCTATTACACTAAACATACATTATACTGTAATACCGTATGTAATTGTAGATTTACACACAAAACTATACCATATGGGTATGTATCTGTAGGTAGAGTTTTAATTTGTCTATATCCTGTAAAAAGGAAACCTTGACTATTTATGTGTGTGTACCTATATTAGAAGTACGGAGATAAAATAGGCAGTATAATGTAATGGTAGTAACACACTAACTAATTACATTGCGAAGGTTTCGTCCGTAGAATGTGTAAGTAAATTTAAGTATGAGCATGTACTGTACATACATATAAGTATGTAGATGTAACGAAGAGGGAGATAGAGTAATAGATAGTGTCCTGGCTTCGCTTGGCATTAGAAAGTAGCAATAAGCACAACATGTTGTATATTCTACGTAAGGGAAAAGGAAGCGAGCAAAAAAGGCAGCGAGATAATTAATTAGATGATAAAATGGGCTGTAGCTATAATTAGGAAAGATTATGACTCGCTCCACACTGTGCGGCAGATAAGGCCGTGTAATGTAATGTAATCTAATGCATATTGCTTTCCCTCACTTTCTCTCTAGTTTTGGTTCTGGCCTGGCGTAGCAAAAATTATACTCTTACAGAATACGCCAGAAAGCTTGCTTATTTAGCTCTGGCTTAGTTTTACTCGCTTCTGACGATTCATTTAAGTCTTTATAAGCACTCTGTTGTATTTTGTATTCATATTATGTATAAAGGATCCCTGAATTAGAGTTAGTGAACCTTATCCAAGTAGAAATTCAGTATGAATGCACGTATTATGTATGTATGTACATGCAGAATGGGAAAGTTAATGTAGAATAACATGCAAATGAAATGAGTGCTAGTAAATTATGAAATTTGGCCAAGCCTGGTTCTGGTTCCTTTCATCCTGTCCTACATGAATATATGCCTACTATAATACACTACAGTACACTAATGGCATATGATATACATATTATGTAATGTTGTGTTATGTAATGCGTAATAAAGTAAAGACAAGATACGACACTCACTCTCAAACCTACACTACAGAACAATGAAATGCAATGCATCACATAAACCAAAGCAAATGCAAACTGAGAGCTGAAAGGCAGACAGGAGACTTGTTCTCGTTCGTTCTTTCGTTTCTGTCTGTCTAAACCATACATTAGCAATACAATACGCCAAATCATTCTGAACTACATTCATATGCAAAAGTACCTAAATTTAAACACATAAATTATTGCAGGAGTGCTCCAGATATTTGCATATCATTTACACAGCCCTGGCATGGCTAACCCATATATTTACTTTCTCCTAATACAGATACGTAGAGTTTTAAATATTAGGCAAAAATTTAAGTAATACAATGCAAATCCCATAATTGTAGGCTATTGTAGTTTGTAGTGCATATCATTAAATGGGGGAAAGTAAATCTTATACAGAGATACGATATTTATGAATGATGTCTTTTAATAATAGAGATAGAGATAAATATAACGGAATGTACTGTAGTGCAGTGCAAGCTAGTACTGTATGTAGAACAATATAATTTGTAATATAAGTTGAAAGAATTGTACACTCATCGTAAATATATGGATATATATTTAGGGAATGCAATCCAATAGAATCAGAGCAGAGGACAGGATGGAATGAAATAATCTGTGCAGAAAGCTGTAGAAGTAAAAGAGAAAGCGAAAGAGAAAGCGCAATGCACATAGTTTATGATAGCTTGTAATAAAATAGAGGGAGAGGTTAGTTCAGTTCACTTTCATTCAGAATGAATATATAGAAGATATGTAGGCAGTATTCTGGTGCACTTGCTACAGGGAATACGTAAAATGGAGGATAATATACTTACTTAAGACAGAATAGAGTCGAGAATGCAATGCAGTGAGTTATTCCACACATTATTATAGAATTAACCCAGTTATGTCTCTTCCTATTTTTTCCACTGACAGGACAGGACATGCATACTGTATAATGTTAGCTAGTATAGGTAGTATATTATGCTAGGTAGATGTTCTGTTCTGTGTACCATATAGTGTGTTATCGTAAGTAATAGAAAGCTTTGCCTTGCTTTTAGTGTTTTACATCCTCAGTTAACTTATATAGAGTACTACATTAGCTTAAGTATAGTTATTATAGCGATATGTATTAAAGGAGCGGAGAGATTTAGCTAGCGGAGTTAGGGAAGCCGAACGAAAGGAAACCAGTTGGAAGGAAATGAAAAGGGAATGAGAATCAGTCAAGCTCCAAATAGAAATGTATAATAAAGCTGGCGGAAATAAAATAGATGTGTGTGAACAGAAATTTTGAATATATTTCTCACGCTGAGTCTGCACTGAACTGTTATGTTGTCGTGTAAGTGGAATGGAATGGAAGTTGAAGTGGAGTGCACAGAGAAAAGTTCAGCCAAGTCCAATTCCCTCACTCTCACTCACACAGATCGCTTTTAGAGTCGAATATCTACTAAACTATTACGCAAGGACTAGACGTAGGTAGTAGGTACTTGCAAGGACAGATATCTAAGTATGTATCTCTAATAGTCATGATAAAAGTAGACCTTGACTATTTTATAATGTATCTACGTCCTACGTACCCATGCACTGATACGTAGTATACACAGAGGAGCAGGGAAGGCGAATGAAAGCAAGAAAAGGTACACTGGGTTAATCGCAAGACGGAAATCAATGCCTTCTTACTTCATTGCCTCCTAAACTTACATATAATCGAAATTGGTATTGACATTTTTTATTTTTCAAAAAATAACTCAATAAATCACTGTAACCATTGAAGCCTTGCAACCAAGCTAGTATCTGTCCAAATCTGATTAAGACAACTTAAAATAAATAATAATTTTTTAGTAAAGGACGTTTTAATATTCAAAAATTAAAAAATTAGTAAAACAACAAAGTTTATATTAACTTATCTTCTTTGCAAAAGTTTATATTTCATTTAATTACTAAAATTCATTTTCATCTTTCAAAATTTCATTTTCTAAGAAAAAATGATCCTATAAGGTCTAAATTAAATAAATTAGTAAGTTTAATCACGCAAACATTTCTGTTGGGCTCTACTTCTAAAGCCATAGACTAGTTCTAGCTCTAACTAGCCCAGGAGCAGAGTCTTTGGCTGGCTTGACTTGGTTTATTCGTTTGACTTCTCTTCCCTGCTTTCCTTTTCTGGCCTTGCCTTTCCTCCTACAATTTTTCATTGCTTATTCTTTTACCTACATATCTACAGATATAAGCATTACACTACAGAGATTTACTTTACCTACCGAGTAGTTAATATAGCAAGAGCTGACGTACGAGTTAAAGGAAATAATGTGAAGAATTATCTCTTCCCTGAAGGGAATTTCCACTTTAGTCTGAGTCTGACTTACTCCCGTCTTGTCTGGCTCAACTCAATTGTACCAGGAAAAAACAGCCTTGATTTTCTAAAGATTCTTTGAACTTTTCAAACTCTGGTCTGGTGGAAATTGGAAGTTAAGAACAGGACAGGCCAAGACAAGACAGAAACATAGCGGATGGATGGGACATACCTAAATAGACAGCAGTTTAAGTCTACCGTTTACCTTTCATTGATTGTTTGCTCATCTTCGTCTATTTACTTTAGTTTTCATTTCAATCCAATGCAATACTGCTTACCCGAAGACTTTCATCTCTCTTAAAGAATCTGAATCGAATTTTTCCTTTGCTTTCTCATTACATTTATGTTTAACTAAATATTTTCAAAACCTTATAACCACATCACCAGTTACAAAAATATGTTAATATATTAATATCTTTTATATTTAATTTGGAGTAGATAATTTAGGTTTACAGGAATTATTTTGGTCTTGGGGAGTTTGCAGGAATATAATATTCGATTTTGACAGGAGGTACATATTTTGTTAGTACTGTATAGTAAAGGTATATAGAATTTCCCTGAATCTTTGATTGTTCTACGTATTACGTAACTTTAGGGCTCTAACTAGCTGGCTGTCTTGGTTTGGTTTGGGGCTTGGCTGCAACTGCACAGCTAACTAAATGATGTTTGTACAAAAGAACACAGATGTAAGGTATCTTCTATAATATGTTTAGAGTGCATTTTCTTTCTATCCTTGTACTTATACTATTTATATATATATGTAGATATAGGAATTGAGAAAGAAGACGGTTCTTGTAATAGGAAAAGGGAGAAGGTCTTGTTCTATTAGTTTATGTGTGTCTCCAAGTTGCGGTCTGGTCTGGTTTGGGTTTAGTTTATTTTGGTTGGATAGGATAGGAATTGTCTAATCTAAGCCAGTCTGGTCTTGTCTGGGGTAATTCGTGTGCTAAAGTGTCTTATAGTGTTGACAGAGAAGAGAGCTAACAATAAGGGCTTAGGGAAAGGATAGAGAGAAGACTCGAGAGAAATCCTTCTGTTGACCAAAGAGAGAAAGTGACGGGGGAAGCCCACGATGCCTCCACACTATGTATACCATACCACACCAACAGCAGGAAGAAGAGCGAAATAAGCTTTCAGATCTATCCCGCACGCAATACAATCAGGAAAGTAATCTCTCGAATGGATCTCTCTCTTTCCCTTTACTTTCCCTTCAATTCTGTTCACTACAGTTCAGCTCAGTTTAGCCAAACGAAACTAAGGCACATAGAGAGATGGGGAAAGGGGACTATAATAAAGTATAAGTAGAGACGACGCGATGCGACTATCTTAGCCACCTTCTACAGATATACTTCTACATTGTCAACTAAGGTAGCTATGTATTATGTAGGTAACGAAACGTAACGCTAGACTACACTTCGCTAAGTTACATTACATTATGCTACGTTACTTTGGCTTATCTCAACAGATACGGAACCCACGTAGTACAGGGATGGGCAAAATGATTTGACATCTCAATTGGGACTTTTTGGGAAACAATTTAAATTCTTGGATAATAAAAATATTCAGGGTTAAATTCTTTTAGACTTGTCTTCGATAGAAAAAAAATTATTTGAAATAAAGCAATAATTGTAACAATTAGCTTCAAATAATTTTTTAGGATGCATATATTGTTGGGTATGAAAAGACTATCCGCTCAAATCGTTGTCATTTTACATCATTGATCACTGGTGCAAAAATATTTGCAATATTAATATTAGTAATGCATTTTTTTACATTTTAGAACCTGCACGTATAAAATAATGAAATGTGGAATTTAATTTAACATTTACTATACAGAAGTGTAGGTAAATGCTTGGCATGTAAATGCGTTTCAAACACCTATAATTTTTATATGCGGAACAAAAAGTTTCCCGCAAAACTGAACTCACAAAATTTTAGGATACTACTTGAAAAATGTTGCTGACAATACTGGATTACAGGGTTAATTCATATATTCCACCCCGGTAGAGGACAAAAGCATACGTATGGCATCGGCATGACAGATCAAGGAGACATACAGTACAGAGACGCAAGGACGGACGAAGGCACAGAAGAATCTTCTTTTATTCTCTCTGTAACGCAATACACGGCTTATCTTTATAAGATTCGATCTTATCTTCACTTGATCGCCGGTCCTTGGCTAACAAAGGAAAATACACAGAACTGATGTGATGTGATGATACTGTGATACTGTCCTTACATTAGATACCTATATACCTACATGCAGTAAACTTAGTACTAAAGTAAAACGAATATTATGTAGTATACTATATAGAATAATAGTTACTCTTATTCTTCCTGTAAAGCATATAGTAAGTCTTACACCACCATATAACCATACACAGTATTAGAATAGAAAACCCTTGGATAACTTGGATCTAAAAAGTACTGTCAACACATTTAAGGAAGTAGAGTAGTATATATACCACTAGGCTACTATTTATAAGGAAATATATATTAGCTACAATTCTCACTCATTGTAATATTACATACTATGGAGTATCTTGTATTTACTTTTACTTTCACTATATAGACTCTTTTGTGTTAAATAGAAGAATAGGACAGCAGAGTAAAAAGAAAAGACGGTGATGTGATGTGAACCTTTTGCTTTTATTCTTCGTCGTCTCTCTCGTTTTAGTTTTAGACTTTAGACCGTTGCGTCAGTCAGTCTCTTCGTTTCTACAGTCATTTTATAGTCATGGATGGACGGAGACGAAAACGACAACGGAACGAGATGAAATTTTCCTAGGGATTCCCTTTTTCTTGACATAATACACTTCAAACTACGATATAGACGAAGAAAGTCTATTCTTTTATAAGATACGAGTAGATATTTCATAATATTATAGGAAGAATCGAAGGTTTCTATTTAATATGACTTGAAAAGTATAGTTGAGGACAGATATAAGTATATACACTACAATAGGAGTACATTTGTGATGAGATTCTGTGCAGATATAGGAAATCGTGTCTATATATGAGTAGGAAGTTGTCTATTGGCATTTACTTCATATGAAGGCTAAACACTCGAGATCAGTGTAGTGTAGTGTAGAGTAGTGAAAAGTACAGGCGATTCAAAATCCAAAGCAATCGAAGGGAACCAAGTCGACTGAACTGAAGTGAAGATGAGTAGAGTCATTCACTGGGACTCTTAGTAGAACATTTCTCTGTGAATGGAATTGTCTCGGGGAGTTTAGTCAAGTGAGGTGTGTAATGTCCTACAATATAATGTAATGTCACTCTAGTTCGAGTCTCCTCTCTAATGCAATTGAAAGTGAAAGTATTCTAGTGAAAGCAATGGGAAACAAGCAAGGTGAGTTCAAGACCAAGACCAAAGACCATATCAGTCCACTACAATACAATACACAATACGATACAGGAAGAACATCATAAAAGAAGCTGACTGAGCTCTTTAGCTATCAGCTAAACATCTACTTCTGCTACTACACACTTTTTAAGTACATATTTATGTCGTAGGTCCGAGTGCCCTTATCCTTCAGTATTTTGGCCTCACAGTTTTGACTAATTTCGTAGTTTTTTAACCAAACATTCCGTAATCAACGAATTAATTCCCTAGTAGGGGAATTGTTGTGGTATTTTTGCTCTTCAAACAATAATTTCCCATAGATGAAATAATTCCATTTGCATTTTCCATTATATGAATTAGATATACTTTGATTTTTGCAAATTTTTCTCCCTGAGCAATTTTTTGGCTTTGCCAATTGAAATTCCCAATGGAATAACTCTCCATATGCAAGTTTTTTAGACAAACATTAGGCTTTTAGGTTTAATCACCTTTTTACCTTCTAAAATCAGTTTTTAGGTGCACCAAGCCAAAGATTCTGTAAAAATTTAAATCTAAAAATAATTAAAGGTTTTAACAAAAACGGTTGTCAAAAATGGTGTAGGGACCGTTTGATAACAATGTATCCTACGACATATACATGCAGTACGACTACCAAAACACAATCATTTGAATTGCGATTGTAATGCTGTCTGTACATGTATAAGCATGTAATCCTACTGCATCCTAAGTATTTGAGTAGTATTTATGTATGTACCTAGTTGTACTGCATTGAATTGCTGTGCAATATCCGTAGGTGGGAAGGGTAACTTGTTAAGAGAATGCAGTTATCTATACATGTACATATTTAGTACCAGAAAGTGTATATCTAGTACAAGTGGTAATAACTGTAGTATTTATATGTGTAGTAGTTTGCAGAGCAGTTGAGTTGAGTGTCTTGGATGTTTATATGCTCCCCTTGGGTCACATTATCTTACCTTTTCCTTTTCAAGCGCACTGAAACATTTCTCTTATGAGACTTTTGGAATCCCTATCACTTCTTGTTCTTCCTATCTGCATGTGTGTGAGAATGAAGTACAACAGTACTACATATATAGATAGAAGTAATATATAGTACGTAACATGTGTTGTGTTCATTGTTTTGCAAAATTTACATGAAATTTTCTATAAGATGTGATTATTTCTTTGGTGACATGACACAAGTGACATGGAACATTAGGAAATTCCCTAAATACACAAGCAATCATGATTCCCAGCCTTTCTGTATTCTACGAGAAGGAAGAGCTTATTTATAGCGTTTATAGTGTACGTAGAGAAGGATTAGAGTCTGGAGAATGATTAATAGAGGTTGTGATGCCATTGGATGGGTAAAGCTTTGCCTTGTGATTATCTCTTACTCCACTGCTTGGTTTACATACAGCATTTGTGTGTGCTTTGTATTGCTATCACTATTTCCCGGACTTTTCCCCAGATCCGATTTATTTTTCAGGAGATGAAGGAGAAAAAAGGGAATTCTCCGAAATTGATTATCCTTTGTAAAAGAAATAAGTATCTACAGTCTACAGCAAAGATAGGACTAGTAAATATCTCTACTTGGGAGTAGCAGTAGCAGGCACTTGAGCTTATTGTTAGCTCTTGGTTTGCTACGGAGATAGTACATGCCGCAATTTATATGTTAAAGACATTATTAGTTTAGTACTAGTATATTGTAAAAACTAAAATAAGCGTTTTCTCAGTTCAGATAGCTTTTTTGTGGGATTGGATATTAGTTTAGCATGAGTATTAGTTTTTCTCAATTCTTTTGCATTTCATGTGGATTGGATCGGATTACTTTATTTTACTTTCTCTGTTCTGTACTGTTATGCATGGTTCTGCTCCGGATTCTGGATTACTACAATATGTGTACAACTTTACTGCATACTAAATTTTTATGACTCGTTCCAGATTCAAAAGCTGTACAATCCAGTACAATATTCTGTATTTCAAGTATATAGTAGGTAGATGTAAATGTATTTGGCTTAAGAGTCGAGAATATGTATGCATTATGGATGGATGTAGTTTCTGTATGTAGTAAATCAGGGGGCCTGCGTATGTATATGTTATGCGTGCGTAGTTTCCGTGCATACTTATTATGGTTGGCTGTGAAGGAAGTAAAGAGTAAGGAACCCACTTGAGAAGCAATCGAATAAAATCAATTCATTTTGAGTAAATCTGTAAACTTAAAACAGTCGAAGAATTCAGTAAATCCTGGAGCTTAGACCAGACCAGGCCAGCCAGTAGTGGAAAAGATTCTTCCGAATGGAATAAGTACTCTGCAATGTAATGCAATGGCTTCGCTGTTAGATAGATAAGTCTTTCGTGAGGAAATACGTTAAGTGTATTGCATGGTAGGGAAATTCTACTGTAATGTACTGCTCTGTACTATTGCAGTCTGCAGTCGATCTAAACTAAGTAAGTATAAGTATTCATGCATGCATACAAACGTAGATTGAATGCAAAAAAGAATAAGAAAATCGGCTATTTCTTCTGTGGATATGGTTTGCTATGGTTTTCTGGTTTGGCATGGTATGGCATAGTATGGCATCCCATATCTGTAGCACACAAGCAACGAAAAATAAGGAACGACTAGTCGATCAATCCCGGTTTGTAACTCAATTTGGTTTTGCCGTCTTCCGAGTCTTGTCTGTGATCCTTGCATGCCATACATACAAGCAGAAACTAGACGAGACTCTCACAGTTCACTTTCCTTCTTGAGTCAGTTAGCTAGCTCAAGCCAGCTCAGTTTCCTTCACTCTGATTCTTAGATCTATTGTAGTCAGAAAGGCATATTGGGCCATAAGGCTCAATCTCTTATACTTAAAGATATGTATTTTTCTTCTTATACCGTGTAATTCTAGTAATTTTTATTTTAGCTTAAGGATAACTCAATGGGTAGCAAAAATTTTTTCCTCAAGGATACGAGGTTGGAATTTTGGCTTATCGTAGAGTTGTAAATAGGCTCATTCGAAGGAGCACAAAATTCTCTAGGGCAGGTGAGGTCAATATGTGCCCTTTGCATGAATAAGTGCCTTTATATCACCCTTCGTACCAAAACTTTCTTTTTCAAAACCATTTTTGAGCTATTTCACATGTTTAAATTAATAATTTCGTTCCCACACACGCCCTAGAAAGAAAGATCATTCCAACATGCACTATTAACTTAAGCATTTGTGTTTTTACACTCGAAATACTTATGGTTATTGTAATAATGTACCGTATGTATGAGTTTAGACTTAGTTAATCCTATCAGTATATCCCCCTGCCGAGTAGTTCCAACTGTCTGCAACAGATATATCAGTATTACAATGCGAAATGTTGAGATAGTTATGCCAGAGCCAATTTCTCCTTATCCTTCTTCCCTTTCTCTTTTGTAGATACTACCTACATACATGATAAAGCCAGTAAAGTAGGTACTATGCATGGCGTAAGGGTACCTTTACTCTTTAACGTAACTTAACTATATACACCACACCACACCAGTGCAAGTTTGGTCTCCTGTGCAATGTAATGCAATGCTTTGCAATTCCAAGAGGAGAAAGCTCGCACTGAAAACTTTTCACGCAGCTTTATTCAGCAAAGGTTTATTTCAGTTGGGAGTACGCGTATGGAAGTAATGTAAGTAGTAAGTAGCCTAACAGCGAACCTACAAAGGAAACCTCCATAACTAGGACCTTACCATACTTACTACACAAAAGAGAGAAAGGCAATGTTTGCAAATGCAAAGAGGTTAGGTTTAGGTTACACACTCGCTCTGTATCTGTAGATATATATTATCCTGAATGCTTCCTTTGTTATAAAGATACCTACTACCTACTGTAAACAAAAATACTACACACACATTGCATTGTTCAATATATTGTGTAGTATGTCTGTCCTTGTTAGTTCTATTTGCAGAATAGTAAAAGTAAGAATTACTGTACAAGCGTAAAAAGGGTTACGTATGCGTGTCTAGGCTCTGTTGATGAAAGGGAGTGATACAGATACACGAAAGTGCTACCGCCTCAGCAAAAAAGAACAGAAAGGATGGATTGCAAATTGCAGGAGGTTATCTAATGCTATTCTCTGTAGGTTGGTCCTTTCTTGTATTAGGTATATAAGGTTTCCTCTACTACTACTACTATTTATGTATAAGGAAGAACATGAGGAAGAATAAAATGAAATTTGGAGTTTGTTGGAGAAAGTGAGAAAGGAAATCCTCTCGTGTGTGGATTGGTGTGTGGGATGTGAATCTTTGAAAATCAGAGAAGAAGAATCGTTTCACACGGCAGGGCTGAGTAGAACAGAACAGAGGGAATAAGAAGAAGTCCAATCCAAGTCCCGACAGACAAGACTCAAGACAAGACAGGAAAGACTTGGATTGGTTTAGCTTAAGTTGAGTAGTTTAGCACTTGCATACGTTAGCATGTCGAATTCAAGCGGGTACTCCACTCTTCAGTCTGCACTCTTCACCCGGTATTTACATTACACACACTGTCTCCTACATATACTATCTGTCTTACGAACAAGAGATATGTTTATTATGCATGCATACGTCCTAGGCTCACAGATACCCCGTGCTTCAGTATGAATACATAGATTTTTGTTTTTGACAAAATGCAAAGCAATTAAAAGACGAAATCTTACTGCCTATGAATTTTATACTGACGTAAATATCGTATCTGACGAAATAAATGTATCTCATTTCTAAACTGTCTCGAAATTCAAAGCCAGCACAAATGAAAATTAACGCATGAAAATGTAAATAAATAGGATTGGTTCTCAAACTGCCAACTTTCCCCAAAGCCTTCGCACTTTCAAAAGCAGCTTGTTCATTCAGGAGGTTAGCTAGGTGTTTACTTTTGAAATTGAAACAGTTTTGGAATAAGTTAATTCTGGAAAACAGTTTTGGAATAATCTATTTAAATTGTTGTTATTATAGTAGCTACATACTTTTGAAACCAACACAGTTTGGAAATATGCAACTTTTGGAACGATACACAGGATAACTTTAATTTAAGTAATGTGTGCACTCCTTGAATTCTGAAGCGCTTATTTATTAATTAAAAAACGCTCTATTGACATGATAATTGTAGTTTTTAGTGAAAACAAAATAGTATATGCCAGAAAAGCCTGTCATCCGTTCCTTGTATTACTTTCGTAGACAGGGCACATACTATACGGATTTGTGTGTTATCTGCTTTCAGTTTGTATTTGCTTAGTTGAGAAAGTAAAAGAGAAAGCGGTTAGCATTAGTTTGAGAGAGATAGAAAGGATTGGATTGGTTTGGACTTGAATTGGATGGATTCAGATATGGGAAAGTTGTTTCTGGTTCTGGTTGAAGACTGAGTGAAGAGAGAGGTGAAGTGAAGTTAGGCCATGCCAGGCCAAGCCAGGAACATTCATACAGACAGGCTAGCCATGCAGGAGTAGGACTGAAGTTGAAGTGCGAGTGTCATGGAATACATGGAGGAGCCTGGATTATTTCATGTCAAGTACACAATTCCATTTCCGTCTACATACATTACATTACAAGCATAGGTACACATCAGAACAGAACACACATGCATTGCATGGCCTGTCACGCACGCACTTACTTACTTACGTACGTAGACGAGACGAGAGAAAGGAAATAAAGAGATATCTCCCTTTAAATGTTATAGACAGATAGACAGATAAGAGAGCTGTGCACAGACGAGCATTTCTATTGTCTGCCAATGCCTCTCCTTGGCTCTCCTGCCCTGTTCTGTCCTCTCTCCTATCTTTCTGCCTTCCTCTATTATTCATTTTGAGGAACAGCTCCTATGTATATACAAAATGTATGTACAGATATATTCCTGGAACTGGACTGGACTGAACTGAACTCAGCTTCGCTAGAGTTACCATTAGTTATGTTATGTTACGATTTTGCTTTCTCCTATGTATTTGAAGCTGTGACCTGGCTTGGCTCGCTTGCTTGCCCTATTTTTAGTGGAACACAGATAATATTGATATTTATTTTCTTTTTGTTACTTATTGGTAAAATGATAACATCTTTTCATTCCAATTTCCAATAACCAAACCATGTCCATATCTGTACTTCAAAGAATAAAATATCATACGAAAAAAGTATTGTATTCTATCACATTAAATCTGGGCATGTGTACATATCTGTATGTTATATAATATGAGATGCATGCACATACATAAGTTAGTAAAATGTTACACAGACAGAATTATTAGTGAATAATCGGAATTCAGGATGCGTTTGTCTGAAATAAAGATGTCATGTAGATTTGTCACAGAAGTAGTGGACATGATATGTTTGGCATGCAAAGGTAACTTATTTGTAGTATAGGCTTTCGGTATGTTGCTGTGTTTTCTTATAGGAACAATAAGACAGTATAACCTATTTATACTTGAAATTAGCGATTTTTTTACTTGCCTACCTAATTAATAATGTTTCATTGTAATTATTGGTCATTGCAAGAAGAAAATGAATGGAGTGCATTCTGCCGATGATTCTAAATAATATGAATATTTTATTCTCAAGTTTTAAGAAAGAAACAGTAGAGAAAAATATTTATCATGGTTTGTTTATATTTATTGTACCTATAGAAGAAGGCATCTTACATTTCTAAGATCCACTAATTTTGTATTCTGACTGGAAAAGGTTTGATATTTCCAGTTTAGTTATTATTACGCGTTAACTGTCTGCTTATCTAAGTATTAATATATAATCATGTGTGATCTGGTAATGGGTTATAGTTTCACATTGCTTTTGCAAAATTGAATTTCGCATTAATCTTTACGGGCATCATTGATAATAAGAAAACAACAAACATATGTTGTATACGTCAGTGAAGCCCAATTGTTGTTACAAAATCTATTCTGCCTCAGGAATTTAGATAAAATTATATTTCTAATTCTATATATAAGAAACTAGACAACTGTATTGGATTTGTTGCTGTAGCTGTAACTTAGAATATTTTAGGTTGCATTTGCAATGTGATGGAAGGCCTGTGGGATAGGATCTGAAATATTAAAAGCACTTGCTTTTGTTACCTCGTCATTCAGAAGACAAGTCTAAAAAATAGAAAGGCAATTCTTTCTTAGATATTTATCCGTTTGTAAAGTGTCCCCTGTAACAATTAGTGTCTACATACTTTCTTACAATTAGTAGTAATATAAAAGGCCTGATGTGATGGCATGTCAATTTCTGACATTGCTAAGTGGCAATATAAACGGGACATAATAAAAAATAGAAGAAGGGGAAGGAGAAAGTATACTGTAAGTAAGTAAGGGACTAATTGACAATGTGAGCTGTATTACAGTTACAGTGTGTATATTTTACTAAGCAGTCTTATTAACTAAGCAAATAATGGAGAGCTGTGTGCATTGAGAATGAGGAATTCTTGTCTTGAGTTGACTTGACTTGAGGCGGAATGCATTTTGAGTAAACTAACAATGTAGCAATAGTAATGCAAGTCTTGAAATGAAAGTTGAAACCCTTTAGCCTTTTAGCATTCAAGAATTCAAGAACGCAGTAAATAAATAGTAAACAAAATAGGAACAGTGGAAGAAAGAGTCTTTGTAATAATAGCAAGAGGCACATCAAGTCACGTCAAGCCACAATAGTGTAGCGAAGCCACAGACGTTAAAAATAGATTAAATGAAGCAAGTGAGTGGATGTATCTGTAGGATAAAGGCTAAATACTTGAAAGAAAGAATAAAGGAATAGTAAAGAGAAGGAGAAGGTCTGCTATGGCGTGGGAATGAATGAAGTGAAAGCCAAAGGGAAAACATGAATGTTTTTCCATGGAGCGTTACATTACATTACATTACCTACATTGAAGTCCAGACCAGAGAAGAAGAGCTGAAGAGAGCAAAACAGTCAAGTGGAAGATTCCTTTGGAATAGAATAGCTTAACTTAACTTACAATAGAATACGTATACTGTACATACTACAATAAACTACAATGGAATAGAATACAACATAATACATAATATATGGACGAGTTCCCTTTCGAGGAGAGGAGACTTACTTTACTTACTTTAGATCTATTTTATGTACTCTACTTTACTTAACTTATCTATTCCTTAACTCACACCAGACCAGAACACCGCACCATGCTACCATGCAGTCCAAACTCCAAACCTCACTTTTGCGTTAGTTATTATTGTCTGCCTTACTTCCTTTGCGTAGTATAATGTTAACTTAACTTACAAGAAGGCACCTATGCATGTAATGGTAAGGAAGGAAAGTTAAGATAAGCTACTCACTCCATGCTCAAGTTCTTACATTTTGTATGGTGTACTGTACATAATTCTGTTGTATGTATTGTATTATATAGGTGTGTGTATTATTTACATACTATATACGATAGGAATCCCAAGGCAGCCGTAAGTGCGTTAGCTACGACTTCCGTAAGATAATCGGAATCGACTGTCGTAGAATTTAGAGTGGGGTTCGGTTCGGCCAACGATCGCACTACAAGTATCAGTACCAAAATCATGTACTTACTTAGAGAAATGCAAATCGTTTAAATGAACAGAGATGGTACTCTATTAGACATATTACATATATTTCGATTTTCATATTTTAATACAGTTGTGGACCAAAATAGAAATAATGTTAAAATTGACCACAAATCACCGCGTAAATGTGAAATGTCGAGGGTAGCAAAGTCACATTTAAATCTAATGCAAAATAATGAAGAAATATCGAGAAAACTATCTGGAAGTAGATGAAAAATGGTCAAATATCGCTTTAAGCAACAATTTAAAAATATATCGATGGTACCCATAATATTATTATTGAAACATTAACTATCAAAATTTTATAGCCATATCCAGTAGAATGTGGAATTAAAATTAGTTTTTAAAAAAGTGGAAAATATGGACGGTATAGTTTTAAGTGATGATCATATTTTGAGATGCCTACCATCATAAGTCTTTGAACTTCAGATGCAATGACTGAAGTCAACGGTTAGCTGGATGTTGCTTCGATTCTTCTCCACTATATATTTGCTCCACAGGCCAGGGTCTCTAGTCCCTAGTGAATGTATTTATGTATTCTGGAGGTATATATGTTATGTAGAGTATTTATATAGTGGAAAGGAAGGAAGAAAGAGAAAGCACGTAACTTAGCGTAACATAAAGAAAAGTAAAGTGAAGGAATAATGGCAGCTATAATAGTGTATAGGTAAGTAGTATGTAGTTGTAGTGTGTATGTATGTAGTATGTAGCAATGGCACATAGAATAAAGCAGGATGGAAAGATTAGAATATAAATTTGTTGGTGGATGTGGATGTGGAGTGGAGTTGATTCTGTTCTTTGCTTCTATCCCATTCGACAGTCAGTAGGTAGTAGGTACTATTACAGATATAATATAGGCAGGCCAGGAGGATCGGATGGGGAAGAAGAAGAATAAAGTAAGTAGGAACTTCGGTGCTAAAGTTGAAGTTCATTGTAATTCTGCAAAGGCGAGTCATGTCCTTTCCTTTCGTGGGTTGTCATTGTCATTGCGTCTTTCGCGCTAGACTACTTATCTAAGAACTACTACTACTACTACATGCACTACTAGACTTTAGACTACTATGTATGTAGTATGTAGTACTTCGAAGTGAGTTTAGTGTGTACTCATTTGTACAAACCATAAATATACTCATTCCATTGCATAAGTATACGATATCCTTATAAATAAATATATACATAATACTATGTAGTACAGCACTTGTACTCGACTCTACTACTTTACTTGTTCTGATTCTTTTGTCCCATTGTCATTATCTTCAATAAATTCTTTACGCTTAACAAGCGCTATCGTTAACTACATCCTAAATATATTCTCCTATAACACTGCCTATAGCAAAAGTTAAGTTTACACATTACGTATGTGTAACGCAAAGTCACACACACAGTAGAATAAATCTAAACAATACCTACCTACTATATTTATTGATGTTGGTACTTTGCACAATGACAGTTATACACTGTAGAACTACTTTTATACAAATTGATCATGCAGCCTACTATATGTTATAGATAATTTTTCCTATTAGGCAATGTCACAAAACTATTTGTTAATAAAAATGTCACTAGTTTACTAATCATTAGCTAGTATAGTTATTGAAATAATTGTATAAATCACTCCGGAGCAATTAAAATCTGTACCCATATTACTAATTAAGAAAATATAGCAATTTTTATGAATGTAATTTGTGACTGGGAGTCTTTCGGCGCACGACATGTGGAGAAAGTCATAAGTAAGTAGATTATGCTAACAAAACATGGTAATAAAAGTCGTCGAGTGTAATAATAATGACAATATTTCGGTTCGCTTTAGATATCGGTGCAAAAGAACGATTTGTTGGTACGGTATGTTAAGTTGATGGTGTTGCCTCCAATCCAAGTTGCCACGTAACATCATAATAATAAGAAATATACAGAAGAGTTCTTCCGATTAGAATGAGCTTCATTCTTTCTTGTGTGTGTAAGATGTTTTTCATCTGAAAATTGTGAACACGTAGTTACGGGTTGACTTTGACTTGTCTATTCTTCCCAGCTTTAAGATTTTGCTTTATGACATGCACTTACTCACCGAAATATGAATAGCTTGCGAGCTACATTCTTGTACTCTAGAGATTGAAAGAATGAGTTTCTCTCTGCCATTCCAGCCAAAGCCAAGCTACGCATTATGATTATGTAGAACTAGAATGTATCTTTGTTGCCTGGTAAAATGTACTTATATTGCGTCGTGGCTTGGCTTGGCTTGCTCTTGGTCGTGATGTAATGATTCGAGACGTATCCCTGTCTTGCTAACACAACCTAAGTACAATATTTGATGGCTGTACCATACTACATAACTTAAGTATACAAGTTTGCCTATAAATACTTAAGGAGCATAGTTCCCCCTTTAAACTAGGGCATGTTCTGAGTTATATTTAGATCCATAGTCTCTATAGTTCTGTATAACCATAAGGATTTGCATAAAACAAAGGAATCTGAGCCAAAAGAAGTTAGTTACATGCTTTGGCTATTCAACTCTAATATAATATCCATATTCTTGTTCTTGTGTGTTTGGAAACGATAGTGATGAAAAGTGGGAAACAAATGTTGTGAAACTATGAATGATCTCCATAAGGATTTTCTAGCAATATTCTTGCATACTTTAGTGTAAAGTGTAATACACGAGAGAAAGTAGTTAGCGGTTAAGGTTGAGCTAAGTTTAGTATATATAAGTTATAAGTAATGGTTACCAGAGCGGGATTGAATATTGGATTGCAATGGTTGTAATAACTAATGTGCCCTGGCCTATATACATAAAAGTATTTCTACGGGTATATGTAATATGCAATATATAATAATCTAAACTATATTGATATCGGTTTAGTATAGTTTATACCTACGATATATTATGATGATTCCATTCTTTAGGAAGAACCCCATTATTTCGTGTCTTTTTTATATTATCACATCGTTAAGCTTTCTTCTGCCTATCTGTGCTGTAACAAGAATCGAGATTTATATTATAGTGTACTATAAGTCATGGAGAAAGTAAAACTCGGTTGGCTGGCTGGGACAATGTCTGTCTAGAGAGTGTGGTGAAATGTTTCTGTTAAAAAATAGATGGAATACTTAGGGTTACATTTATAGCAGTACTGAGGCTACATGATTGTCTAATGCAAATGTAAAGCAAAGTAAGCTAACTCAACTTAAAGTAACACAACATGCAGTATGTACGTTACGTTACGTAAGTGTAACATGACATCATGGATTTCTGGAAATGTTCAGATGTACATGTACAGATAGAAAGGTATACTATTATATGCATGTGGTTGCATGTACAGAGCTGTAGGTTAGGTAAGTAATAGAGGAGTAAAAGTAAAGACAACCTAATATGGTGGGTTAGGGTTGGGTTAAAAAAAATTTATCGGGATTAGGCTGCGTTCTGCATGGCCATATTGGCTTGGAATATTATGGATTACTACATAATGAAGGTCCTCTCTGGGTTACAATCCGCTCTGAAAATATATTTTAAATTTTGATTTTGTGTCATAAAGACAAATAAGTTAGTTTGTATACAATATATTATATCTAATTGATAAATGCCCAATTTTCAAGGGTCTTAATATATAAACGGTCATAAATTACGTTTTTTTTGTAATATTTATGCTACCCCACTTTTTAAGGGAGAAAAAAATTTGCGTATTAAGTCAGATTAGGTATCCATAATTTTGGTTTGGTTTTATTTTAGGGTTTGGGTACGCTATGTTGCGGGACTTTCGGTTTAGAGTTGTATTAATTTTTCGCATTTTGTGTCTGACCAAGTTTAATAATACGCAATATGTGTACATATTTTTAGTTTGGGTTGGGTGCTAAGTTAGGTTCCAAGGTTTTGGGTTGGTGAAGTGTTTTGTATTTATATTGGATTGAAGATTCTGTTTTGCAATTTGGGTTAAAACATAATTTGGGATGCCTGGTTGGGTTGGTCGGAAAAAACCAACCCATTTTCCTTAGAAGTAAGTAGCCAGTAGGTTGGAGCCCGTTAGTAAAATGCGTATAGACAGACATTGAGAGAAGACAGGAGAGGCTAAAATAGTAGGCCACAGTAGAGAACTTAAGGCTCAGTTTTAATCTTTTAAAATGCCTGGCTTTCACATTGTCGATTCTTGGCTTGGTTCTGAGTGCCAGACGGGATTGTAGTGGTACTTAAATTTTAAATGGGATACACAATGAGGCTTCTCTATAAGTAAATACTCTGGTTTTCTACGGACGGAGAGTGCTGGCCTGGCCTGTCCTGTATTTCCATTCATGTTCCAAAGTTACGTAACAATATACCGTAAGTAAGTAACATTGTGTTCTCTTTCTGCCGAGGAGCGACTTCTGTATTCTATTCTTCTATCCTATTGCTGTGTAAACGCAAAACGCAAAGTAAACTCTTTATGGATGGTGGCATGGTGTTCCTAACTCTAACTAGAAGGAGTACCTACGTATCTATCTTGGTGTGCATGAAGAATATATGAATGTATGTACGTAAAAACACAAAGTATAGAGTAAGGAAATTAATGCAGATATCTTATTCCCAGAGGGAAGTTTATTCGCCTTTAAAAGCAAAGAAAGTGGAATATGAGAGTTGCAGGGAAAGCAGAAGAGAATTTTCATTTTCACTCTTTTGCATTCTACTTTCTTTAGTTTTAGACACGTAACTTGATTCAGTGTAAGTAATGTAAAGAGTTCTACTGCTCTGTTGTAAGTAAGCCAAAGCAAACTTTAGTTACTTTCGGATTTCGGACTTTTGATTCCGTTAAAACTTGCAACGTGACAGGGAATGGCATTCCATCTTCCTTTTTCTATTAGTCATTCTACACAAGAATAGACTAATATATCTATGTGCACTGTTTTACTAAATTTCCATTACAAAACCAAGTAAGCAACTTTTAGAACAAGAACTACTGTGCTACAGATAACATTTCACATCACTTTACATCACATCAGTTACATTTTTACGAGATTTTCATATGGAAATTGCTCGGGATGTTTGCATTCTTCTCTTTTCGTCTCCGTCACTGAAAACTAAATTAATTCCACTTCAGAGCAAATAAAACTTGCAAAAGAGCAATCTTTTTATAGCGACTAATGCAAAACAAAGGCAAATCATGCAGAAGGAAAGAGAAACAAGACCCAAAGAAGAAAACAAATATTTTTCCTGTAAATGCTAAAACTAAATATATAAAAACTAAATTCGGCACGCCTTTTCATTGTCGTCGTAATTTTTTAAGTGCTTACGTATTAATAACATTTCGTATACAGATTAGGTAGACCGGTGTAAACTAATGGAAGATAATATTGTAATATTATGTAGGGTAGGTATGAGAAGTATTGCAAAGTACAGATAGTATGCGTACAAACCAGCTCACTTAAGAATATAAAAATATAAAAATTTCATGATTCAAAATTTCAAAATATTTCCACGTATTATGATAGGTCATATTTTGATTAAAAGCATGTACACGCCTAGCTATAGTAAAAGAACTAATTAAATACTGTAATATTTAACTATAAGATGCTAATTATAATACACCCCCAATGTAGAGCCACTGCAATTGTTCATTTTGTGATTTAGTATCAGATAATTTATATAATTCTTGTTATTTGTGCATTCGTCCGTTTCCGAATTCTCAATTAATATAAT